>PVJN01014130.1:25318-47398 GCA_004026805.1 Lasiurus borealis
CCCCCCCCCCCCCCCCCATTGACCTTCCCTCAGTTGCTTTTAAAACCCCCTGTGGATGAGTGGCTCCTGGACCTCCTTTGAAACTGAAGGACTGTGCTGCCTTAACCTTGAGGACAAGGAAAACCCACTGTTTTACAAAGTGAGCCGTTTTCTGCAAACTGCCAACACTGCCCCCACTAATTTTTATTTTATCACTGCCACGTTTGTGGGGTGCAACCCCTCCCCCACAGTACACAGCTTCTAAATTTATTATTCCACAAGAAATGCTACGTAATTCATCTCTGAGTATGTGCAGCCATTCCCACAAGGGGAAGGCAGGTGAATGCGAGGGTCTGTCTTGTCCCTCTCCAGACTTCTCGATCTCAGTTTTGGAATTCTCTTTCTCAGGACACTTCTATGCATCCATTGTCCACAGGCCCAGCAAGCAATCATCAGGTGCTACCTTCCACGTGCCAACTGCAGGTGAGCCATGACCAATGGGTGATAACTTGGCCTCTCCCCGGCTTCCTGGTCTTAGATCCCAGAGAGAGAGGCCTTCCCGGGCTCTGAGCTATAATAAAACAACTGCACCAAAAGCCATTTCTCTGCCGCTCTCATTGGCACATGCAGATCCATGTGCAGAGCTCAGGGGTCCACAACCACAAGAAGTGCCTGACAGAGGCAAGTGCCTGCACACAGGGGTGGGCAGGGCTGCTCTGCCTGTGGCTAACCCACCGCCCAGGGATCAGGAGACAAATCCTGACCTCCCAAGTCTTTTGCTTTTTTGGCCCTCTTTGGCGTCCTTTCAACTTACACCGGGCTCACCCTCTTTCCAAGCTGAGAAAATGAGCCCCCCGAAACGCCCCTGGTTCATCCCAGGCCCTCCCCGCTGTTAGCTAGCTGCAGGGCACTTACTCTCTGGGGTCGGCCTTGCATGTACAGGCTTTGGCTGCAAGTGTCTGAAGTCAGGACTCTGCTCTAAGAAGCACATTTTGGAGTCTATCCATTCATTCTACCCAAGAGCTCTGCTCAAAACAACTGGCTCTAAATCCCCCAACAGTCAAGCAGCCCCTGCAAAGGTGACTCTCAAAACAAGCCCTGAAGATGAAAAATTCAAAAGCCATCTTATTCATCTCTACTCATCAACTTCTACAGGCATCTCAAGCCAAAACACCAGCTTTTCTGAATCGTTCAAGCAGCAAAGCTGCTCAAATTTGGATTTAATAATCAATTCTTCAGTCAAATACACTCAGTGTCTCTTTTTCTTTTACTTCTTTTCTTATACATTTGATGGGGGGGTGGGGAATAACAGGACAAATGGATAGGCAAAGTTTTAGTTTGTTTTAGAAAAGAAAATATTCTTACCAAAAAAAAAAAAAAAGCCTCAAATATCTCTGACCAGTGGCTTTGTGAGGACTCAAGAAATGACCTCCAGGCCCCTGCTGTCCCCCTGCTGGCCACGAGGGGAAAGCCCTGCTCAAGGATTGCTGAGGTGGCCTGAAGCCAGGAGACGGGGCAATTTTCATGAATCACTCAGCTTCGTGATTTCCTTTCCCTGAAGGGACCTCATTCAGACATGACACATACACAAGAGGAAAACGTTGCCGGTGACTCATGACTCTGACACAGGAATACATACAGGTTTGAAGCAGGAAAAGAGAAGAAAGCCTACTGGGTGAATAAAGGAGTCAGTGAAGAAAGAGAAAGGATGAGCGAGGAGGATTATGGCTGCCCACCATTCTATAAAGGCCCTTGTGTCTGTAGTGGACTTACAGCAATGGAAGGAAACTTACGTATGCATCTATTTTTCCATTTTATGAGAATGTCGTAGCCCATCTTGCAAATCTCCTAGTTTTGCAAAAGGGGAAGTTGTGACTTCCTCAAGGTCATGCAGCTGACTGATAGAGTCAGAACCAAATTTTCTGGCTCCCACTGAAAACTTCTTAAGGTTCTGACCAAGTTAAATCGCCTCCCTGACAAAGTCCATTGCTTCAACAGAAAAAGGCCCATTTTCTCGGGTTCACAAGGAATACTTTTATTACTGCTTTCCAGTTTTACCTCCCATAGTACTACCCTGTGTTCTCAAGAGATATCTGCTGTGTGCTTTGTTGTTGTTATTGTTGTTGCTTATAATGTGGAGGGCACACTACCAACTACGGGGGAGATAGAATAAAACCAAGTGTGATTCCACAAATCAGGAATAAAGTTTGCTAAATCCTGCCTCCAGGATAACCAGTATTTCATTGTATCCCCTGTAAGGTTGATGTCCGATGCATTCTGAAGACTAGCAATTAGTCCCAGCTAACTGGGAACTGGATCTCTCATGATATTCCTCCCCTATGCATTATTTATTGGGGCTCATTAAAACAATTCTCTAAGAACAACCACTTACTCCGAGACATGACAATCTCTGCTTTTGGCCATGTAAAAACTCCAAGCATTATCTGATTGATTCGCTCCTGAACTCCTGCAAGGGGCTTCTGGTAGGAATTCCCACCTCCCAAGATAACGAATAGTAAATCCTACACAGATATATCACTGCTACCCAATCCTCTCTGATGGAAGACATCACCCATCAATTCAGAACACATTGTTACTGCACCTGAAAAAGGCCTCAAAATCTTTTCAATCCAGCTCTGCACAGAATCACTATAACTCAGAACAAATGGCTGTCCTCTCCCATTGCGACTGTGCCCACTCCAACCTCACTAAGTGCCGCTCTGCAGCTGTTTTGGACATCTTTATAGGTGGGAAGAAGGTTTTGGAGGAAACTAGTAAGGAAAACACATTGTTGGTATCCTTATAAATCAACATGCCTCTATGGAAAGGAAATCACAGACCATAACAAGATACACAGATACAGGAATTCCATTCCTAAGATTAATTGAAAGAAGGAAAAATTATCACAAAAAAACCATTAATTGAAATATTATTTATTAAAATTAGAAATGGCCTAAAATTAACCATGAATTAAATCAGTTATGGCATAAACAGTAATCTTTTCTGTTGTTGTTAATCCTCACCTGAGAATATTTTTTTCCCCACTGCTTTTCGGAGAGAGTGAAAGAGAGGGAGAAGGAAAGAGAAAGAGAGAGCTGAGAGAGAAAGAGAGGGGAACATCAATGTGAGAGAGAGACATCAATTGACTGCCTTCTGCATGCGCCTCAACCAGGACCTGGGATGGAACCGGCAACCCAGGTATGTGCTCTTGACCAGGAATCAAACCTGGGACCCTTCAGTGGGTGGGTTGACACTCTAACTACTGAACCACGCTAGCTAGGGAAAGATTAATATTTTTTAAAATATGTTTTTATATATTTCAGAGAGAGGAAGGGAGAAGCAGAGAGATAGAAACATCAGTGATGAGAGAATCACTGATCAGCTGCCTTCTGCATGCCCTCTACTGGGGATTGAGCCCACAATCTGGGCATGTGTCCTGACCAGGAACCAGTTTCATTGGTCAATGCTCAACCATTGAACCACACTGGCTGGGTCAACAGTAATCTTTAAGCTTTTATGTCATGCTTATCAAAATGTGAAAAAATAGCTGGAACCGGTTTGTCTCAGTGGATAGAGCGTTGGCCTGTGGACTGAAAGGTCCCAGGTTCAATTCCGGTCAAGGGCATGTATCTTGGTTGCGTGCACATCCCCAGTAGGGGGTGTGCAGGAGGTGGCTGATCGATGTCTCTCTTTCATTGATGTTTCTAACTCTCTATCCCTCTCCTTTCCTCTCTGTAAAAAATCAATAAAATATATTTTTTTTAAATGTGAAAATATATATATATATATATATATATATATATATATGTAATCCTTTGAAATAAAAAACTAAATAATTCAAAGTGCTTTGTATGTACTTAGGTGGTTATTAATGAGATAAAAGGATAAAAAGAAATAATTTAAGCAAGAATAAATTAAAAATTCTGAAGATCATGATCTGTTGTAATGCAGTCACTAATTTTGTCCATCTCTCTTTTTTAAGCTATTTGACCTTAAAATTCCTCCACAAAATCTGCTCTTCTTCTAGAATTTCCAGTTTCCAAGTCATCATCATCATCACCCATCCAGATGCTCAAGACAGAAGCTTGGGAGTTGCCCTTGACATCAATCTTCTTCAGCAGCCATACCCAATCAAGCACTAACTCCTGACCATGTCTTCCCAGAGAGCTTCAAATTTTTATTCTTCCTTTCATATCCTCTGGTACTATCTCAGTTCAACAGAAGTATACTTCAATGTTCTCCCCAAGTTTCCCAAATCTCTAATTCCTACCAAATCTTTGCATCAGCATGAACATCTGATCGCACCACTACTTCTGATAATTTCTCGGCACTCTGAGAAGGAGACCAAATCCTAATCATGATCCACAAGGCTCTGTATGACTGGGTCCTTGCCTCCCCCAGTTTATCCCCCTACCCCTCTGACCTTGTATTCCAGCCACAGCAGTCTTTTATAATTTCCCATTTCTTAAAAAAAAAAATGTGAAAGAGCAGAATACAATTAGCCCATAACATGAGTCATGGAAATGATAAATCCAGCATCTGGTCTAGGAGTCAGAGAAAATCCATGTAGCAAAGAGTTTTGCATTTATTTGTTTGTTTCATTCAGCAATCCATTTATTTGTTTAGACTTTAAGCATTGCATGCTTCTAAAAAGTCTTATCTTGATGAAACTGGTTTGGCTCAGTGGACAGAATGTCGACCTGCAGACTGAGGAGTCCCAGGTTCGATTCCAATCAAGGGCATGTACCTTGGTTGCGGGCACATCTCCAGTGGGGGGCATGCAGGAGGCAGCTGATTGATGTCTCTCTCTCATCGGTGTTTCTAACTATCCCTCTCCCTTCCTCTCTGTAAAAAAATCAATAAAATATATTTAAAAAATAAAATAAAAAGTCTTGTCTTACACGTTGATAAGGAATTAAATTTAGGAGGACTGCCAGATCTTGTGAGTGGAGATAAACAAGATAAGGAGAGAAAGAGGCAGAACCATAGAATGACAAATGGTTTGATCTTCTGACCCCCAAGGTGAGGGAAGCCAATACCCAGTGGAGTAAAAGGTCTTGTCAAGGGCAGTGGACATGGCCACCATCCCCCACGCCCTGGCACACAAAGACCTTGTGTGAAGACAAACTGGAGGCAGATGCAGAGAGGAGTGCCTGGTGACAGGAGACAGTGCCACTCACACCTGGCTATTTTTTCCTCTTTGGGAAGATGGAGGAGAAATCTGGAGGACGTGTGTGCTGTTGCAGAAGAGGGAAAGAGTTTCTGTTTCCTGTATCTGTAGGGCACCACAACGCAGGGCTTCATCACCACACCCTGTGTCAGAAGTCTAGGTCCCAGTTATCCAGGCCAGGGAGACCCATGGTCCTTTGGACTGTGATTAAATTTAGCTTCAAATCCTAGCTTTAGAAGTTATGGATCTGTGCCTTATAGAGACCTAGGGAAACCAGCAGACCCTGAGGCAGCAGAAGACAGTAGCCCGGACCTGACTAATGATCACAAGGTCCAGACCTCTGGCAGGCTAACGACAACATTCTGACTTAAGTTATGTTTCAGTTCCTGAACTGTAAGGCAGAGTGATCCGCTGGCTACTTTCCCATGAGACCAGACAGATGCCAGAACTATCCTCAAGACCTAAAAAAAATGCTTTATTACCTTTACCTCACCTTTGACCAATCAGCTCCCAGCACCACCCTAAGCCCTCTATCCTACAGTAGCTTGTGATTTTGCCCTATATAATCTTATAAGGCAAATGACTTATAAGACATCGGGGAGTTCATCCTTCAAGCATTAGCTTTCCATTCTCCGGGGTGGTGCCATTAATAATAAAATACCCCATCTTTCTCCACTGCGGTTCTTGGTGTTTGGTGTTTGCCTCTGCTAGTACCGGCGGATGAACTCTCTCTGCTCTATAACACCAGCGCTCCCCAATGGCAATGCCAGCCCTTTGCACAACCCCAAACCTGGGTCCACCCAGAACAGAAAACAGAACGGAAGTCAACACAAAGGAATTATGCCTCTGTCAGGCTCAGGAATCAAATCCAAGAAGCTCTGCAGTCTGCACTTAGAGGCTTCAAAGAAATCCCACAGAAATGCAGCAAAAATTCCATATGAATCCACTTTTTTAAAGCTTTGGCCAAGATGGAGAGCACACACACATCCCTTCCACTTCTCTGCACTGGAATTATAACAAAGCAATTATGAAAATTCCTATCATACATACCCTTTACAAAAGTCAAAGGCCACTACTTCTGGGGAAATGAAATGGACCGAACTGAGGACTCAAGGTCAGAGTCCCACACATCACTCCCAGAGCTTCCACTGTGCTCCCTGGAGATCTTGATTCTGTGTTTTACAAGTCCCTTCCCACAGGAGGACTGAAGCACTTTGTTCCTGGATACTGTTCAAGGTTACACTACAATTATACACGTAATGGGCCTATTGGCCTCTAAGCCCTAAACAGTGTCTTACTGGTATAAAATAATTCCTATACATCCTCAGCACAAGTTACCAGATTCTTTAGCACTGAAAATGGTTCAGTATTTATCAATCAAAGGAACCACTACAAAAAAAAAAAACACCAACAAAAAAAAACATAAAAGCAAAAAACATCACTAAATTCAAATCCATAATATGCTTGTTTCATTACCACATATTCTATCAGATTTCCTCTGGTGATGGTGAGATCTCTATTCAAGCAGAGTAAATCTCAGCCTTCACGCTATGTTCTTAGGAAAAAGTGAGCTAACCATGCAAGAAAATCCAACTCTAGGCATCTTACTGTATTCAGGAAACCATACCACAAAATTATTTGAGAGAAACACAATATAAATAAAAAGCTCCTAAGCATTCCCAGAAACAACTCGGCAGTTCCTCGTCATGGTAATGTTGAAAAATGCCAATGGTGCATATTATAACAAATGTCTTTAATCCATTTACAAAGGGGAACTAACTACATATATGACAAAAATGAAACTAAACTGTCATACTGAAAAAGGTGGGGTGAGGACATGAGTGGGTGGTGGGTGGAGGAGCAATGGGAGGGATAAAGACACATACATAATACCTTAATCAATAAAGAAAAAAAAAAAAGGAAAAGATGGGTTCTGCTCCAAGTCTGATAGTCATTAGATTTTGTTTTCTCTATCTCATGGGGGAGAGGGGGGAAAGCTTACAGACCTAATTTTAACATAATAATAGCATTAATGAATTTAAGCATTAAGGTTAATGCTCCCATGGAAATTAGTGAACATAGCTTAAAAATTCCATAATCTTCTAGCTTGGCCAGTGTGGCTCAGTGGTAGAGTGTCAACCTATAAACCAGGAGGTAATGGTTCGATTCCTAATTAGGGCATATGCCTGGGTTGTAGGCTCAATCCCTGTAGGCTCAATCCCTGGGTGTGCAGGAGGCAGTCAATAGAATTGTTTCTCACCATTGATGTTTCTATCTCTCTTTCTCTCTTCCTTTCTGAAATCAATAAAAGTAAGTTTTAAAAGTTATAGAAAAGAAAATTTTAAATAATAATAACTAATAAAGTCCACATATAGAGAATAAGGTGCAAAAATGACCAGGAAAGATATGGGGGGGAATCCTACTAGAGAATAGCCTATCTAATAAAAGAGTAATATGCAAGTTGACCATACGTCTGCTACATCTACAAGCCATGCCCACCAGCCAATCAGAGAAAATATGCAAATTAACCCAACCTAGATGGCTACGGTCACAGAGAGAGCAGGAGGGAGGCTTGGGTTGCCCCTGGCAATGAAGGAAGCTAAGTTTTCTGCAAACCCTAGCTGGCTCAGGCTTGTGCTTAAGGCAACAAAGTTTCAATGGCTGACACCACAGAATGAGGGTTGGGTTGCCTCTGGCGATGGAGGAAGCTAAGCTTTCTGCACACCCTGGCTAGCCCAGGCCTTCGCTTAAGGCAACAAAGTTTCAATGGCTGTGCAAGCAGAAGGCGTGGCTCCGCTCCAGGCTACAAAATTTCAATTGTAGAAAATAAATAAATCGCAGATACCAGGGCCTCCACTTGGGTTGCCAGGGGGCATGGCCAGCCTGCATACTACCACAGGCCCCTTGCCCAGGCCACCCCATGCTCCAAGGGAACACCCACCCTGATCCAGGACACCATTCAGAGCAAACCAGCTGGCCCCCACCCGTGCAGTAGGCCTCTATCCTACCTAATAAAAGAGTAATATGCAGATTGACCATCACTACAACACACAAGATAACTGCCCCTCATGTTGTCAAAAGATCTTGCCCCCATGTGAACACAAGATGGCCACCACAAAATGGCCAGCAGAAAAGGGCAGTTGACAGGGACCAGGCCTCCAAGGGAGGGCAGTTGTGGGTGATCAGGCCAGCAGGGGAGGGCAGTTGGGAGGGATCAGGCCTGCAAGGGAGGGCAGCTGGGGGGAACCCAGGCCTTCAGATCATAGTAGTTAGGGGTGACCAGGCCAGCAAGGGAGGGCAATTAGGGGTAACCAGGACTGCAGGGGAGGGCAGTTGGGAGCAACCAGGTCAGCAGGGGAGGGCAGTTAGGTGGCAATCAGGCAGGCAGATGAACAATTAGGAGCCAGCAGTCCCAGATTGTGAGAGGGATGTCCGATTGCCAGTTTAGGCCTGATCTCACATTGGGCCTAACCTGGCAGTCGGATATCTCCCGAGGGGTCCCAGGTTGGAGAGGGTGCACCCCCACCCCATGCACAAATTTCGTACACCAGGCCTCTAGTGAAGAAATAAGCAGAAGTGAGGAGCATGAAAGCACAAGAAATAAATTATTAAATGATTTAAAAAGAAACAAAGATACATATATTCTCTTACTTTATTCATTCAGTCCTCACCACAACCCTTTGTAAAAGGGAGGGTAGATGGTATTGTCCACATTTCTCACATAAAGAGAATATGATCTTAAAGTTTATGTGGTCCTAGACAGTTTTGCTCAGTAGATAGAGCATTGGCCTGCCGACTGGGGGGTCCTAGGTTCCATTTCAGTCAAGGGCACATGCCCAGGGTTTCAGGCTCGATCCCCATTGTGATTAGGAGCCAGCAAAAGGCAGCAGATCAATGATTCTCTGTCATCATTGATGTTTCTATCCTCTCTCCCTTTCCCTTCCTCTCTGAAATAAATTTATTTCAGAGTTTATGTGAATTGCCTGCAATCCTATAGAGTAGTAAAAGCATAAACAAGATTCAGACTTCCCTTTCCCCATATCTAGCACTCTGTTCGATGACCAAACCCTCTCTCTCCAGAAAGCATCCATCTATCCACACATTCATTCATTTATTAAGTGTCTATGCAGTCAGCAATATGCAAGGACAAGAGATAAGAAGATAACATCCTGATTCCTCCAGTCAGGATACTTACACATCAGACTTAAACTTTATAAAAGATTCAGACAAGGTAAGGGTGATAGTGACTGAGATTATCGTACAGGTAAACATCAATACATCACCTGGATGGCTGATGCTGTGTTCCAAAAGTGCATTTGTTGGCTAACCATTTGAAATTCAGACATGCGTTTTTCACCAAAATAATGCTGTAAATAAATAATGATTACTTCCCAACCGTATGCTGAACTGTACTCCACAAGGAAGAACCTGATAGCCATGTATGTCATTGTTTCCATAGGAAACGTACTTTAATTTCAAACTGAGGATTTCAGCCAGTGGGAACCAGACTCCCAGGCCTTTAGTACAAAGAGAATGCCCCAGAAGAGTAAGATCTTGGGGGAATGAATGGTCTTGTGGATTTGGGTTCCAGTAATACTACCAATAGTACATACTTTTCATAAGAACAGCAGTGGTCAAAATAGTAATAAGGGCAACGACAAAAGCTGACATTTACTGAGCACATAAAAAGGTCCAGGCACCCAACTAGGCATTTTACATGGAAAAGCATCAGCTATTACTCTTCAAGGGTTGCCTCTGCTCCATTATATCTTTCCTTCTGGGACTCCAATTATGTCTACATTTATCTTTTTTTACCTTATCATGAATATCTCTTATATTATCTCTTCATTTTCCATCATTTTGTCTGAATTTCAGTTTGGAGATTTCATTCTGAGCTAATATTTAGTTCTTTCTACAGACGTAAGTAATCCCACTTATTGATTTCCAAATATCAATTATTATATTTATCCTATTGTAAAATTTTCATGGTACAGTTTTCAATTGCTTGCCAAATTTTGACTTAACTTTTATTTCCTTAAACATATTAAACATACATATTTTAAAGTTCATGTTTGATAATTTCATTATCTTGATTCTCTGTGGGGCCAGTTCTATTGTTTGTGGGGAAGCGTGGCTTGTCTCCCCATATCTTTGGCCAGGTCTAATCAGTCTTAGCAGCACCATTTCAGAGGAGGAAATCAGAACAATTTGTCCAAGGACATGATGTTAAATCTAAGACTCCACCCAAGATCTTCTCTGACTCTTTGATGAGTGTTTAAAACGAGAAGTGTCCTTGCTTCTGGGACATCATCCAATCTCAAGAAACTAATACTAGTAAGAAAATACTTATTACACTTTTTAAAACGGTGCCCTTTTACTGTTATAAGATTATTCCAGATTTGGCAGATCTGGTGGATTCCAAAGTTCAGCAATATTTCAGTTATGGAGCGCTGTGGCCCAATGGCTGGGTAGCTTCTTGACCCTGCTGATGGCAAAGAAATGTCCTAAGGGCCAAAGTCAGTGAAATATCTATTGGGAGAAACGATGAATACCAGAGGCTCCATCGCTCTCTTCATCCCAGTTCTTAAAGAAACCCCCAGGGTCACCATCTCTCCTCTTGCCTTACTTTTCAGATAAGTTAAAGAAAAAGGGAAGACACTTCTTAAATGGAGAAGAGGAAGGTCCATAACTCCTTCACTTCTGTTGTTCTTCTAATAGCCCTCGTTGTTTCTCCGAATTTTCAAGGAGCAATTTGTCCCAATGTGCAAATTCTGTGCAGCTAAGCAAAAATTTCAGTTTATGTAATGAATCCTAGAAGGCGTGACCTGTTGTTTTTTTTTTTTTAAATTTTAACACTGTTTTTTATTTAAATCATACTTCCTGCCAAAGGAACCAACTGTTCTTATGACACCTTTCTTTCTTCACAAGCAATACATGTGTGGGCTCTTGGATGGGTAACACAGGTCACTAGACAAGAGACATAGACACAGGCTCCCCTTGTACTAGAGGGAAAATTCATGATTCCATGAAATACTTGGCCTACACAGGCACTAATCATTGAGTTTTCATATATTTTGTAATTATTTTTACAAAACGCTCAATATTCCCACAGTTCCTGACTTGCAGATCTAGCAATTAAGGATAAATAATTGCCGAAACCTGTTTGGCTCAGTGCATAGAGCGTCTGCCTGCGGACTGAAACATCCCAGGTTTGATTCCGGTCAAGGGCATGTACCTTGGTTGCAGGCACATCCCCAGTAGGGGAAGTGCAGGAGGCAGCTGATCGATGTCTCTCTCTCATCTATGTTTCTCACTCTCTATTCCTCTCTCTTCCTCTCTGTAAGCAATCAATAAAATATATTTTTTAAAAAGGATAAATAATTATCATAATTATAGTAGGCTGCTTCCAAAATGGTTCTCAGCCATTCCCTGTATGTGGCCTGGACCTAATGATTTGCTCCTAAAAAAACAGAATATGACAAAAGTGATCAATGTTACTCCCAAGGTGAGGCAATAAAATACTGTGACTTTTTCTCACACGCCTGTTTGCTGCCTCTCACGGGCTTGCTCTAATGAAGCAAGCCGCCATGCATGGGGGACCAGGAGGCAAGGAGCTGAAAGAGGCTCCAGCCAATAGCAGGCAGGTCTCAGTACACCTGCTTCCTGTCGCCAACCACCAAGGGAGCTGGAAAGCAGACCCTGCCCCAACTGATACCTCATTGCGGCCTTGTAAGAGACCCTTAGCCAGAAGACCCAGGAACTATGCCCAGATTCCTGACCCACAAAACCAGGAGATTAAGTGCATGCTGTTGTAAGCAGTTATATTTTTTTTAGTTGAAGTATAATTGATATATAACATTATATAATTTTGGGGTGTACAAGAGAATAATTCTAAACCATTAAATTTGGGGACAACAAATACGTATTATAGATACTTATTTGGATAACATTTATGAAGCACTGGCTCTAAACCAATTTTACTTAATCCATACAGCAACCCTAATGAAGCAGAGTTATTACCATGTTGCAGGGTAGGAAATGAAGGTTGAGGGCAGGTCAACAGTGAGAGAGATTGAGCCGCAGTGAGGGCAAAGTTGAGGCTCTGCCCTGAGAGCAATGATTCTGAATATTCCTATAAGAGTCCACTCTCGGGTCCCTGAGAAAGTAAAGATATTACATTGCTTTAACTGACAAAACCTATTTAAAGTTATTTAAGCATTGAGGATAAAACTAAAGCTATCAAGTGATATTGTAGATAAAGAGCTAGAGCATAAAGCAATAATTCAGTCTTAAGGGTAAACCTCTAAAGAAGATACATCTCAAATAAGAAAAAAAACCTGAAAACTTCAGAATTTTCCGGTAAGATCTCATCATAGAGATTCCATTTGCGTAGCCATTCATACAGCTCCCTGTGAAGTGTTGCGCCATTTTATTAAGTGCCTTTTCATTGCATTAGGAACATTCTCCTTCGTTTGGTTCATTTCCACACACTGTGAGTCAACAGGGAACCCAACGTCAGAGGATGGGCTGCTTTGGTTCCTCCTATCTCACCTCCTCCCTCCGCACACACAGCATGAGCCTTAGGAACTATGAGAGGACATTTCAGAGGAAATGTAGAAATGTTCTCCCATCCAGCAGTTGGGCCCCGGCCAGGATGGTGCCTGCACCTGGCAGAGGGAGGGAGAAAAGAAACATGGAGGACATATCTGGGAACTCATTCCCTCACCTCTCCGCTTTAGAGAATCCCACAAACATGCCTTAGAATAGTGTTCTAAAGAACAACTCATTAAATTGACCCTAAATCTCAGTAGGGAAAAAATGTGAAATAGCAATAAAATAGATGAAAGACAGGCAAACAACAATTGAACAATGTACCTACCCTGATACCCCCTGCAAATGTATTTATTGGGACCACCTTAGGCTAATGCTCCCTTCTTCTCACCATGTCTCCCCCTTCAGCTTCTGAGCAGAGACAATCCTGATAACTGACACTTCACATCACACCCATATCACCCAAAGACCATTCAGGTCTTATTAGAGTCAAATGGCATTTTTGTTCTTTCAGTACCACCATAGAGTGTGAACAACAACAACAAAAGGGCAATGTAGCAAACCTGACAAGCTCAGAGACCAAAAGTAACAAGATGATCTGATCATAAATTCCTAACTGGGCAGATCATGGTGGGTAGTTCCATCCTAGGCTTATAGCTTCCTTAGTGAAAGGTTAATCTTTGCCTTAAGTGAACCCTATCCCATATTCTTCTGCACCTAAAGCAGTAGTTCTCAACCTTTCTAAGGCCGTGACCCTTGCATACAGTTCCTCGTGTGGTGGTGACCCCCAACCATGAAATTTTGCTACTGTTATGCATCATGATGTAAATATCTGAATTTTCCGATGGTCTTAGGCGACCCCTGTGAAAGGGTCGTTCGACCCCCAGGTTGAGAGCCGCTGACCTAAGGTAACATGCCTTTGAATGCCAGAGTAATCCTTCTCAGACCCCTTGGAGGTGGAACCACCCTCACAGGAGCACAGGCACCAAAAATACTGTGATCTTGTTGCCTGCATACCATCTCTATTTACTATAAATGCCTGCACAACCACTATAAAAGTATGTATCTCTTCATTTCTCTTTTTATTCAATCCCAGAAATTTCCCCTCTTTGCTTTCTCTCACCTCCTTAATCTGCCACCAATGGGTTTCGTGTAAGTTTCCTTCAGCGTTCTCCTTTAATTCTAAGTGTATATATATAAAATGAGTCCCAAACTGTCATTCTCCAGAACATTTTCTCATTCCATTTCAATCTTGCTTCCAGGCATGTCCTCAGTTTGGATCAAATAAACTCTGGTAAATTTTTTACAGTTTTTTCTATAGGCTTTGATGTTCTTGCATGGACAACAGGCAAAAGTACTTTCCATTCAAGTGAGAGGCAAGACTAAGAACTGAATAAGCTCTGGAACAAGGACAAGGAGATACCATCTCACTCCAACCTCCCCTCTGTTCCCACCAGCCATTCAACTGCACACAAACAAGCGGCATACTGCTCTGTAGCCCTGTGGCCACACCTCTAGGATGAGGGTCAGAAATGGATTACAAATGTCAGGCATCCAATAACCCTTCCCCCCCCCCCTCAATTTTATGTAAACCTTGTAGATAGGCAAGTTTTTCTGGTGAGAAGGTCCTTCATCAGATTCTCAGTGTCACCTCTGACCTAAATATTTTTAAGATCCACTGAAAACACAGATGCCTCTAAATACCTTCCCATTCTAAGAAGCTGAGGGGACACCTCTCAGGTTCCCTCCTGATCTCTGAATGCCTAGGAACACTGGGAAAGACAGAGCTACCACTTCTTACCCATCTCAAATTCACATACCACCTGATCTTTAAGATTGCAAATTCTGCTTAATCTCCCCCTCCCCTACTTCCCGTTCCCAACCACCAGAGCCACCTGTGAATTCTGAAGATGTTGTAAGTTATACTGTCTTGAGATCCTGCCCCGTGTGCTTCACCTTCGGAGCAGAGGTCCTAGCAATGGTGGGCATCAGTCATCCTCATAGACAGAGAGGGCAAAAGGATGAATGATCCTTCAACATACACATTCATGCACACAAGCACAATTTAGAATTTGAAATCAGAAAGGCCAGACCACTTATCACTTGTCTGACTACAGCAACAGAATGAAATGGCTATTGCTGGTAAGTCCCAGCAAGATCAGATGTCTCTACCCCTACAGAACTCCTAGTCCTGAAGAACAGACAAGTACACTAGAGATACCATGATGAGTGCTATGGTGGGCAAACAAAGGGACATCTAACCCACATTGGAGAGGTCAGGGAAGGCTTCATGGAGGCAGGGACATTAAATCAGAAGCCAAAAACACAATTTAACCAGGCAAGGTGGGGAGTAGGAGTGGAAAATAAAGGAAGAGAGAAAGAGGAGAATTCTAGCAACATGACAAAGGCCATTAAAAGGAGAAAATGGCACAGATACCTTCCCAGGATCATGTGGTTGCCCCTTCCGCCTCTTCCTTCTGCTCTGACTGGACGGGATTGTCCTTAAAGAGGCTCCCTAACCCAGGCTCTTTCTCCCTGCTTCAGGCATTCCTGAACATGTCCCTGCAGAGAATCTGAAGCACATGTGTGCACATATACACATGTACAAACAGATGCATATCTGTGCACAAGCATGCATATACACACACACTCACAGACCCTCTACAGGCACCATTCCACTGGCCTGCTATGCACCATCCTGGATTATCCTATTGTCCACTTGGCTAAAGCAGGGATGACATTTCCCAGAAGCCCCTTCTCCATAGGGTTCTGGGTTCCAGTTAGTCAAAAGGGAAATCTGCAGGAAGTCAAGCCCAGCCGATACTCTGAAGGTCTTCAGCATGCTAATAGGATAAAGCTCCCAGCAGAGCCTGCCTGCATGTCCACCTCCTCTCCTAACAACAGCCCCAGGAATCATTCCTTGACTGAATCAATGAATACTCCCAGAGGTACTGTAGGTAAACATCCTATATATAGTGTAAACATTCCATAAAGTAACAGTCTCCAAACTGCTTTGACTGCACATCCCTGAATGCACAAAAAGTTTGTATGCATCCTCTAATATGTGTATATTTATTTACAAATGGTATTCACGTATGGCTGTACTAAGATACTATACAATGTGTAAAACATGTACAGAAATAGAAATTTAAAAGAATGACATATCAATGAGGGTCTTTTCAATACCGTGCCGCTGAAGTATAGATATTAACTTCCCTGCAAACTGAAGCTAGTGGAAGCTGCAACTGCCCTCCCCACCTCTAGATTTCACATCTCTGTGCTCAAAGAGCCTCGCAGATGACGCAGAGAGACTTATAACCACCGCACACAGCACTGGGGGGAAGAACTCTCATGCAGAGACTGGGAAACACACAGGGCAGACGCTCCCTGAAGCCAGAACCATCATGACACATGAAGCAAGGCTGGAGGCAGCCATCCTGTAACTCCCTGCCAGGGAAAATAGGAAGCAACTGTGCAGAGAGAATGAAGTCAAAGAGCCCAACACAGCCCTCCAGGACGGCTAGTGATTCTGGTACCTTCCATCTCTTTCTGCTGCATCCCTGCTGTTGGGCTCCATGGGTCATTCTGCACTTTCTATCTCTTTAATGGGGCCTCATGGCATGTTGGAACCTCCTGATCTCCACCAGCAGCACACCAGCAGGCTGCCCCTCCTGCAGCTTGACCACCAGGAGGAAGCATCCCTAAGGATTTCATAGATGAGCCCTGGTCATGTTACACATCGCCAGGCCCCTTCCCGCTGGGCTTCTTCCCTCTGCCATCGCACCATTACACATACTATGTGGTTACAGGCACTAATTAGCTCCAGTTGGTTTCTTCGACAAGTCTGTTCTGTCCATACGCTGTTGAAGCGCTATTGAAGCAAGAGACAGATCTGGACCCGCGAAGAGCACTGCCAAGTTTGAACCTTTGACCTTCCTCCAGTTTACTCCCCATGCCCTGCCTCTGGTAACCACAGTCTGATCTCTGTTCCTGTGACCACCCCAATCTTGTGCTCCATAAGCAGTTAGTTTGTGGGAGGCTGGGGGGTTGTCATTATTTACAGTATCCCCTCATTCTACGCCTGGACTGTTTCCTGTTTTCGTTTTGTTAGTGCCCCTGAGCGGTGTGTGCTGTCTGTGTTGTATTCCAGACCGTGACCTCCTCAAGGGTCTGTTTTATTGGAGTTCTCCTATGGTGTCCTCCTCCAATGAAAAGAGATAGGGACTAACGAAGAACCACGTAAAAACAACTGTGATCTGTCTCTCTGCCTCTGGCCACAGCACCAGGAGCACTCACTCGATTGAGGTATCTCCTCTGCAACACGGGCCACAGCCAGGCGCTGCAATGTGTGCACTCAGAATCTAAGTTACAGAAAGCTACGTGCATCCTCTAACTTATCAGAGAATATTCATGTCTATATTCTAGCCTTACAAAAATGCAACTGATAGACTTTGTTTTCTTTAAAAAATGAAATAAAGTATATGACACGGAAGAGGATTACTTGCTCCAAGAGTGAAATCATCATTCTGGTTTGGAACCTTTGGTCTGTGAATGTGTCGACTCTGGGGAGCAACGATTCGCTGCCCCCACCTCCTCCACCAAACTCTCCCTCAAGCAGGCAGAGAGGTTGCAGTTAGAGTGAGGCAAACAACCCAGAAGTTTACAAGAATAATTTGGTCAGATGAACCAAAGGAAGTATGTTTCTTCACTTAGTGGTTTTGGACAACTTCAGGGTCAAGAAAGAGATTACAGACCTTCTCTGAACTTCGGGCGGCAAACTTCTGCTTTGCCGTGATCTGACCACACGACCTTAGCTGCTAATTACAAACTTTGGTTTCCTACCCCGAAATCTGGTGTCTTACCCAAAGTGGCACAAAATACTTTCCCAAGTATCTGATGCATCTGAAAACATGCTGGTAAATGTGCCTACAGTCCCATTTTATGTGCCTGCCCCTCTCCCCAAAAGGGGCAGTATAACTTTAAAGCGTGTTCCCAGAGTCCCGGCACGCCAAGCCGACGTTCTCACCACAAGCGAGGACCCTTTTCTGTTAAATGGATCTAAATGGCAAACGGTATCTGTCGTGGCCAGGAACACAGGGTCAGCCAGAACACACAGACGGCAGCAGCATCCTGCCATTCTGCTGACAGAAGGACAAAAAATTTGGAACTTGCATTTTTCTATTACGCTTAATCTTGACTCTAGACCCAAATCAGCTAGTTGTTTATGCTCCCTCAAAACAGTAGCAACTAGGCTGGCTGTGCTATCCGTTTCATTCCTTCTCCACTAAAGCCAAAACACACAACCCCAGTGTACAACTGTTCTCACACACACATCTCCAAAACATCCTCTCCTTTATAGGAAGCCAGAGATTCACAAGGCATCCCAACCCCTACCCTCTGACCTGCTCATACCACACTAGCAGCTGAGTGGCCAGCTACATTTCAGTCTGGAGCTCAGTTTGGGGAGAAACAGTGACCTGGTGTGAAGAGAAGTTAGAAAGAAACAGCAAAGGGCCCGCCAGCCCAGGATCAGGAGATGCTTCAGCTTAGCCTTTCATTTTGAACCCGTCACTGCATGGGGCTGGGAGGGGCAGAGAGGGGAAAGGAGCAAAGGGAGCAAATGAGACTTAGGAAGTCTGTGTCTTACCAGGATTTGCCTCCCTGACCAAGAATCGGTCTCTAATGATTTATTTTTGTTTATACAGCATGCTATAAAAATTATAGGCACTCTGTTTTCCCAGTAAGTAGATCAGGATCTGATAGCCATTCTTAGGAACAATTCTGCAAACTTTAAATCACAATTGTTTTTACGGTTCTTCGTTACTCCCTCTCTCTTCGTTGTAGGAGGACACCATAAGAGAACTCCAGTAAAACAGACCCTTGAAGAGGTCACGGTCTGGAATACAACACAGACAGCACACAGTGCTTAGGGGCACTAACAAAACGAAAACAGGAAACAGTCCAGGCATAGAATGAGGGGATACTGTAAATAATGACAACCCCCCAGCCTCCCTCAAACTAACTGCTTATGGAGCACAAGATTGGGGTGGTCACAGGAACAGAGATCAGACTGTGGTTACCAGAGGCAGGGCAAGGGGAGTAAACTGGAGGAAGGTCAAAGGTTCAAACTTGGCAGTGCTCTTAGCGGTCCAGATCTGTCTCTTGCTTCAACAGTGTTTGGACGGAACAGACAGACCAAGGGACGCCTCTTCTTCCTGTCTCCGGCCTCTCTCCTGAGCTCATCCAGTCGCCACCTTCAGAGCCACCTCGGGGACCAGCCAACACACCTTGTTTTTCTGCTTTAACTCCCTGTTGCTGAACCACCATGAGCTCCCGAATTCGTCAGCATGATTCCACCGAGGTGGAGGCTGCGGTCACCGCCTGGCCTGCCTGCATCTGCAGCCGCCTGACCTCCTAGTGCCTCTCTCTGGCTTCTCTCCCGAGGGTGGGGGCCACTTCTCCCGAAGGTTCCATGGAGCAGCGTGAGGGCGCTGAGCATCTTAAAGCTGCAAAACCAGCGCATTCTTTTCCAGGATGCGCCGAAGCCTCCCCAAGATGAGTGGGCAAAACTCAGGACCGTGGCAGCCACCTGGCCTTGGAGAGGCACCCGAACCAGGCCCTTTGGAGCTGCAGGCCCTGGGTTCCACCCGCCCAGCCCCTCGTCCTGTGACTTCCTGCAGAACCACTTCCTGGTGAGGAGGGGACTCATCAAGAAGGTGGGCAACACCTGACTCCCCTCCGCAGGCTGCCCGCCCCAGGCTGGGCTGGGAGAGTATCTCTTCCAAAGGCTCACCCTCAAGCACGACTAGGAGACTTTGAAGGCCTCTCTGCATCCCCTGGTGTCTGGCTTTTACCTGAACCTCTCCCCCAAACCACTGGCCATTCTTTTAACCACCCTGAGTCCTCTCTCATGCATTAAACCAAATGAAACAATAAAGCTTTTTGCAGGGAAAAATAAGTACACACTTCCAATTATAAGGCAAATACCAGGATATAATAGAACATGATGACCAAAGTTAACACTGCTATATGATATATAGGAAAGTTAAGAAAGTAAATCCTTAGTTTCATCACAAGAAAGTATTTTTCTTTTTCGCTTTTTCTTTATATTATACCTATATGAGATAATGAATGCCAACAAAACTTATTAAGTAATCATTTCACAGTATGTGTAAGTTAAACTGCACACCTTAAACTTATACAATGAGTTATATCAACTACATCAATTATATCTCAATAAAATGGAGGGAGCCATAGGTTCTGAGCTTTTTGTTAAACAATGTTTTAAAACTGATATATTCTCTTTATTTGTTACTAGTGGCTCGGTGTATGAAATTTGTGCAGAAGGGGTAATGAGGGGGGGACAGGAGGTGTCCCTCAGACTTGCCTACACCCTCTCCAATTTCAGACCCTTCGGAGGATATCCAACTGCCGGTTTAGGCCCAATCTCTGTGTAATGGGGCCTAAACCGGCAGTTGGACATCTCTCTCACAATCCAGGACTGCTGGCTCCTAACCGCTCACCTGCCAACCTGCTCGCCACCTACTGCCTCTCCCCCACCACCAGCCTTCTTGCCCCCTACTGCCCCCTTCCCCCCTGCTGGCCTGATCACCCCAACTGCCTCTGCCTCGGCCTCATCACAGCTTTGCCCTGAAGAATGGCTAGAAGTCTCCCAGAAGGTCTCCCAGTCTAATTAGCATATTATCCTTTTATTAATATAGATAGGTCTATTCTGATTTTCTATTTCTTCTTCAGGCTGTTTTGGTAGTTAGTACTTCTAGAAATCTGTCCATTTAATCTAGGTTATCTAACTTTTTGGTATAAAATTGCTCATAGGATTCGGTTCAAGTCCATTACACTTCTGTAATGTCAATATTAATGTTCCCACTTCCATTTTTTTATTTTAGTTATTTCCATCTTCTCTCTTACTTCTTCACAATCTAGCAAAAAGTTTGTTGATATTTAAAGAACCAACTTTTAGTCTAATTGATTTTCCCTATTGTTTTTCTAATCTTTTTATCATTAAAGTTAGATTATTGATTTGAAATATTCTTTTTAAATTTAGGCATTTACATAAGCTACAAATTTCCCTTCTATAGCATCCTCTAAGTTTTGGTAGGTTGTGTTTTCATTTTCATTCATTTCAAATCACTTTCTAAATAACATTTAATTTCTTCTTTGACCTATTGGTTGTTTATGAGTCTACCTTCATTTTTACAATTTTAAGAGCAAAACTTCTAATGTCTCGAATCCCTTAGGATTAAATAGTTCTTCCACCTTTTGCATCCAAATTTCTCTCATGAGGGTCCATTCTTGTCACTAGTTAACCAGGAAGCACAGCACCTTTGTTTGTTTTTTAATGGAAATCATAAAATGTTATGTTAAGAACAATTACCAAAGGTAAAACCATGATTCTCATATAGCTATAAGATGAACATATGCTAAAAGATTTTACTGACCTTGTTATTAATAAAGGAATCAGTAAGAATGTTACAAGTTCAAAGGAGAAGTAGAAGAAGCACAAATTTGTATAGATTAAAGGAATGATCTAAGCAAAGGTTGAACTGAATTTACAAATAGACAACAAATTGGCTTTTTATTTTTCTTCATTAAAATTTAACTCCCTCAGCTGAAAATCATTTTAAAAGAAAGGGATTACTGGACCATTGCCAGCAAAAAAAAAAAGAACAGGTCCTGGGGTATGAAGTAACCACCGGCAGATGGAGAAGGCAACATGTCCACGGTCCTGGGACTGACGGGCTTTTCTCCTACATCATGTAGGGAGAAGACAGATGTAAGTTGTTTTGAAAGAATTTACATTGACTATAGATATAGATAAAGGGGGTGGGAAAAGGTGAAGTGGGACGGATACCACTGTAATTGACCCAGTTATTAGTTATCAGGAAAGGAGCAGGGGGAGGCCTGGTAATATAGGCATGCCATTTGTGCCAGAAAGCTGGAGTTTCACACATTCCCGGTCTGTTTCCTGCAGATCCTCAGAAAAGGACTGGACAAAGAAAGAATAGACACATGCCCACTAAGGTCTTTGATGGTAGTGGAGGTGATTATCTGTCAGTCACACCTGGGAGCAGGTCATTGGCCAGAATAGGCACAGCCACTGCAAAGGAATGAAATCTGAGACACAAACACTCCTGAACAAAGGAACTCCCCTTCACCCCCTCCCTCTAACCCTCCCCCACACACCCCTTCTCTCCCGCTTGCTCCTAGGGCCTGACTCCTGGCTTTTGAGGCTCTCAGGCTCTGTACTTGCCCACATGGCCTACAGCCATGTGGATCACACACACAATGGAATGATAGACTAACATTAGGCTGATGTGTGCCAGACTCAGCACCACCATGGAACAGAAACTTTGGCTCTG
>PVJN01014131.1:9191-31691 GCA_004026805.1 Lasiurus borealis
GACATCGATCAGCCACCTCCTGCACCCTCCCCCCACTGGAGTTACCTGCCCCCGAGCGAAATCAAACCCGGGACCCCCCGCTCCCCAGTCCACAGGCCGACCTTCTGTCCACTGAGCCAAGCCGGTTTCGGCTAATATGTATTTTTAAACAGAAAAGTATGGGTGTCAGACATTCTACATGGACTCTAAAATATGGACGTTCCCCCGGGTGGCAGAGACAGGGGGTAGACAGAGAAAGCAGGACCCTGACCCTGACCCCTCACCACGACCGAACGGGAAGCTGAACCCGGACCCCGATCCCCTCCTGCCTGGGATCTGGGCCCTCCACCCCCAGCCCTCAGCCCACACGGCCTGCAACCTGTGACCTTTATCTCTCACATACTTTCCTGAGCCTGTAACCCTGACTCCTGCATGTAGTCCCTTCCTGAGCCTGCAATCTTGACATTTTCACGTACCTTCCTGAGCCTCGAACCCTGACTCTATGCACGTACGCCCTGGCCTTCTACCCCATGGATGGCGGGGTGTAGCAAAGTGTAGCCATGTCGTTTACTGTTTTCCTAGGAAGACTGTTACCCTTGCTACACCACGATTCAAGACAAAAAAATTTCATTTATTTGTCATGAGAAAGAAATATTTCACAATATACAATTAGATATTGTTTTTTGTGATGGATCCCTATGCTTTAACGATGTTCCATTTGTAAGAATGAAAATACATCCTGCCTATCAGATATTTACATTACAGTAGTGGATGGATGGATAGATAGGTGGATGGGTGGATAGGTGGATGGGTGGATAGGTGGATGGATGGATAGGTGGATGGATGGATAGGTGGATGGATGGATAGGTGGATGGAATGATAGGTGGATGGATGGATAGATATGGAGCTCAGCCGTGTGGCTCAGTGGCTGAACCTCCACCTATGAACCCAGAGGTCAGGGTTAGATTCCCGGTCAGGGCACAGGCCCTGGTTGTGGGGCTCGGCCTCAATCACCGGTGTGGGGTGTGCAGGAGGCAGCCAACCCACGATTCTCTCTCATCATGGATATTTCTGTATCTCCCTCATCTCTTCCTCTCTGAAATATATATATATATAATAAGAGGAACAAATCAATATCTTGCTCCCTCTCTGAGATCAATTCATATGTTTTTTTAAAAATATATTTTATTGATTTTTCACAGAGAGGAAGGGAGAGGGATAGAGAGCTGGAAACATCGATGAGAGAGAGACATCGATCAGCCACCTCCTGCACGCCCCACACTGGAGGTACCTGCCCCCGACCGGGATCAAACCTGGGACCCCCATACCCCCAGTCCGCAGGCTGACATTCTGTCCACTGAGCCAAGCCGGTCTCAGCTAATATGTTTTTTTAAACAGAAAAATATGGGTGTCAGACATTCTACATGGACTCTAAAATATGGACGTTTCCCCTGGTGGCAGAGACAGGGTGTAGACAGAGAAAGCAGGACCCTGATCCTGACCCTGACCCCTCACCACGACCGAACAGGAAGCTAAACCCCGGACCCTGATCCCCTCCTGCCTGTGATCTGGGCCCTCCACCCCCAGCCCGAAGCCCGCATGGCCTGCAACTTGTGACCTTTATCTCTTGAATACCTTCCTGAGCCTGTAACCCTGACTCATGCACGTAGTCCCTTCCTGAGCCTGCAACCCTGACATTTGCTCGTACCTTCCTGAGCCTCGAACCCTGACTCTCCCCACGTACGCCCTGGCCTTCTACCCCATGGATGGTGGGGTGTACCAAAGTGTCACCATGTCACTCACTGTTGTCCTAGGGAGACAGTTGCCCATGCGACACCACGATTCAAGACAAAAAATTTCATTTATGTGTCATTAGAAATAAATATTTCAAAATATACAATTAGATATTGTTTTTTGTGATGAATCCCTATGCTTTCATGATGTTCCATTTGTAAGAATGAAAATACATCCTGCCTATCAGATATTTACATTACAGTAGTGGATGGATGGATAGGTGGGTGGGTGCATAGGTGGATGGATGGATAGGTGGATGGATGGATAGATGGATGGATGGATAGGTGGATGGATGGATAGGTAGATGGAAAGATAGGTGGATGGATGGATAGGTGGATGGATGGATAGGTGGATAGATGGATATGGAGCTCAGCCATGTGGCTCAGTGGCTGAACCTCCACCTATGAACCCAGAGGTCAGGGTTCGATTCCCGGACAGGACACAGGCCCTGGTTGGGCTCAGGCTCAATCCCCCGTGTGGGGTGTGCAGGATGCAGCCAACCCACGATTCTCTCTCATCATGGATATTTCTGTATCTCCCTCATCTCTTCCTCTCTGAAATATATATATATATATAATAAGAGGAACAAATCAACATCTCGCTCCCTCTCTGAGATCAATTAATATGTTTTTTTTTAATGTATTTTATTGATTTTTCACAGAGAGGAAGGGAGAGGGATAGAGAGCTGGAAACATCGATGAGAGAGAGACATCGATCAGCCGCCTCCTGTCACCCCACACTGGAGGTACCTGCCCCCGAACGGAATTAAACCCGGGACCCCCCTCACCCAGTCCGCAGGCCGACATTCTATCCACTGAGCCAAGCCGGTTTCGGCTAATATGTTTTTTTTTAAACAAAAAAATATGGGTGTCAGACATTCTACATGGACTCTAAAATATGAACGTTTCCCCTGGTGGCAGAGACAGGGGGGAGACAGAGAAAGCAGGACCCTGACCCCTCACCACGACCGAACAGGAAGCTGAACCCGGACCTCGAGCCCCTTCTGCCTGGGATCTGGGCCCTCCACCCCCAGCCCTCAGCCCGAACGGCCTGCAACCTGTAACCTTTATCTCTCGCATACTTTCTGAGCCTGTAAACCCTATGACCTTTATCTCTTGCATACCTTCCTGCTCCTGTAACCCTGACTCCTGCACGTAGTCTCTTCCTATGCCTGCAGTCCTGACATTTGCACGTACCTTCCTGAGCCTCGAACCCTGACTCTCCGCACGTACGCCCTGGCCTTCTACCCCATGGATAGCGGGGTGTCGCAAAGGGTAGCCATGTCGTTTACTGATGTCCTAGGAAGACTGTTACCCATGCTACACCACGATTTAAGACAAAAAATTTCATTTATTTGTCATTAGAAATAAATATTTCACAATATATAATTACATATTGTTTTTTGTGATGAATCCCTATGCTTTAACGATGTTCCATTTGTAAGAATGAAAATACATCCTGCCTATCAGATATTTACATTACAGTAGTGGATGGATGGATAGGTGGATGGGTGGATAGGTGGATGGATGGATGGGTGGATGGATGGATAGGTGGATGGGTGGATAGGTGGATGGATGGATAGGTGGATGGATGGATAGGTGGATGGATGGATAGGTGGATGGGTTGATAGGTGGATGGATGGATAGCTGGATGGGTGGATAGGTGGATGGATGGATAGGTGGATGGATGGATAGGTGGATGGATGGATAGGTGGATGGATGGATAGGTGGATAGGTGGATGGATGGATAGATATGGAGCTCAGCCGTGTGCCTCAGTGGCTGAACCTCCACCTATGAACCCAGAGGTCAGGGTACGATTCCCGGTCGGGGCACAGGCCCTGGTTGGGCTCAGGCTCGATCCCCCGTGTGGGGCGTGCAGGAAGCAGGCCAATCCATGATTCTCTCTCATCATGGATGTTTCTGTATCTCCCTCATCTCTTCCTCTCTGAAATTATATACATAATAAGAGGAACAAATCAACATCTCGCTCCCTCTCTGAGATCAATTCATATGTTTTTTTTTAATATATTTTATTGAGTTTTCACAGAGAGGAAGGGAGAGGGATAGAGAGCTGGAAACATCGATGAGAGAGAGGCATCGATCAGCCGCCTCCTGCACGCCCCCCACTGGAGGTACATGCCCCCGACCAGAATCGAACCCGGGACCCTCCTCCCCCAAGTCCACAGGTCGACGTTCTATCCACTGAGCCAAACCGGTTTGGGCTAATACGTTTTTTTAAACAGAAAAATATGGGTGTCAGACATTCCACATGGACTCTAAAATATGGACGTTTCCCCTGGTGGCAGAGACAGGGGGTAGACAGAGAAAGCAGGACCCTGACCCTGACCCTGACCCCTCACCACGACCGAACGGGAAGCTGAACCCCGGACCTCAAGCCCCTTCTGCCGGTGACCTGGGCCCTCCACCCCGAGCCCGCAGCCCGCATGGCCTGCAGCCTGTGACCTTTATCTCTCGCATACCTTCCTGAGCCTGTAATCCTGACTCATGCACGTAGTCCCTTCCTGAGCCTGTAATCCTGACATTTGCACGTACCTTCCTGAGCCTGCAACCCTGACATTTGCACGTACCTTCCTGAGCCTCGAACCCTGACTCTCCGCACGTACGCCCTGGCCTTCTACCCCATGGATGGCGGGGTGTAGCAAAGTGTAGCCATGTCGTTTACTGTTGTCCTAGGAAGACTGTTACCTATGCGACACCAAGATTCAAGACCAAAAAATTTCATTTATGTGTCATTAGAAATAATATTTCACAATATACAATGACATATTGTTTTTGTGATGAATCCCTATGCTTTCATGATGTTCCTCCATTTGTAACAACGAAAACACATCCTACCTACCAGATATTGACATGACAGTTCATATCAGTAGCAAAGTGACAGCGATGAAGCAGCCACGGAAATCATTGTATGGTTGGGGGCCACCACCCCATGAGGAGCCTTCTTAAAGGGCCGCGGCCTTAGGAAGGTGGAGAACCGCTGAATTAACTGAATTTTAACGTTAAACAGTCACAAATGGCCGCCCCATGGAGGGTGGCCGGGCCCACCCGGGACTCCCCCCTGTGCAGACACCCGTTCTGTGCGGGGCAGACACGGAGGCGCGGGGACCAGATACAAGGATGGGAGACGTGAATCCTGCTCGGCAGACGGTGCCGGCTCAGTGTCGATTCCAGAAAGCTGGTCCCAGCCTGGCTGTCGGCGGCTCGGACCCGGGACAGGGGAGCCCACTGGGGGATGCAGCCCGCTCTCCCGTCTCCAGAACTGCCATCACCACAGAAACGGTTACATACATACATCCTCCGGGTTCCCCAAGGTTTCTGCCCCCAGACCACCGACGCCCAGCCCCTCCTGCCTGTGACCTGGGCCCTCCACCCCCAGCCCGGAGCCCGCATGGCCTGCAGCCTGTGACCTTTATCTCTTGCATACCTTCCTGAGCCTGTAACCCTGACTCCTGCACGTAGTCCCTTCCTGAGCCTGGAACCCTGACATTTGCACGTACCTTCCTGAGCCTGGAACCCTGACTCCCTGCACGTACGCCTTGGCCTTCTACCCCACGGAAGGCGGGGAGCAGAGCAGACGTGTGTGGGTGCCCTGCTGCTCTCCCCTCCTCCCGCCTCACTATGACCGATGCCCGTGGAGGATGGGACCCGCCGCTCCTCCAGGGTCTGGAGCAGAGGGAGGTGGCCGGACCCCTGGGTCGTCCGGTGACCCCCCGGCCGGGTCTCTGCCGCCGCCTGGAGCCAAGGTCACGGGGACCCCGGGCGCCTGCACCCATTGGTTACCCTCCGTCCCCCTCCACAAAGCCCCTGTGGCTTTTCCAATGCGTTTCTGGGTGACGTGTGTGTGTGTGTGTGTGTGTGTGTGTGTGTGTGTGTGTGGACTTACATTTATGTTATTTAATCAATCGTGTGTATAGAAGACACAGTGTATATTTCCCTTTTTTCTGAAAATGGGTGTCAGACATTCTCCATGGACCCTACAAGCCACTAGATTCTTTCTTTCTTTTTTTTTTTAATATATTTTATTGATTTTTTACAGAGAGGAAGGGAGAGAGATAGAAAGTCAGAAACATCAACAAGAGAGAGACTTCAATCAGCTGCCTCCTTCACACCCCACAGTGGAGACACGCCCACAACCAAGGCACATGCCCCCGACCGGAATCGTACCCGGGACCCCTCAGTCCGCAGGCCAACGCTCCATCCAATGAGCCAAACCAGTCGCGGCTAGATTCTTTCTTTTATACCAGAAATACTTCTAGTTTTGTTTTTAACCCTTTTTAAAAATATATATATATTTTATTGATTTTTCACAGAGAGGAAGGGAGAGGGACAGAGAGCTAGAAACATCGATCAGAGAGAGACATCGATCAGCCGCCTCCTGCACGCCCCCCACTGGGGATGTGCCCGCCACCCAGGTCCATGCCCTTGACCGGAACCGAACCTGGGACCCTTCAGTCCGCAAGGCCGACACTCTATCCACGGAGCAAAACTGGTTAGGGCTGTTTTTTGTTGTTATTTTTTTTTAATATATTTTACTGATTTTCTACAGAGAGGAGATGAGATGAGAGAGAGACATCGATGAGAGAGAGACATCGATCAGCCGCCTCCTGCAAACTCTCTATTGGGGATGTGCCTGCCACCAAAGTCCATGCCCTTGACTGGAATGGAACCTGGGACCCTTCAGTCCGCAGGCCGACGCTCTATCCACTGAGTCACACCGTTTAGGGCTGTCTTTTTTATTATTATTATTATTAATGTGTTACATGCGTACCTATCTCCCCATTTTCCTCCCACACCCCCCACTCCCCCCCAGTGTCTGTGTCCACTGCTCCTGCCTCTGTGCCTGCCGCTCCCGCGTCCCCTAGGGCGGGAGGGACCAGCTACCCGCCCGGGGCCTCCTCTGTCTCTTTGTTCCAGTCTCAGAGACAGAAACTCCCCTTCCCCCTTCCCTTCCCCAGGCTGGGCCTCCGGATAAGGGGCTAGGGCTGCAGCTCGGAGCCAAGAAAAGAGGCCCAGGAGGGAGGGCGGGCGGCCGCTCTCACATTCCTCCCGCTGGCGTGCTCCCCGGCCGGCCTTTGTCTGCAGCCCCCACACCTCCCCTCCTCCCGCCTCACTATGACCGACGCCCCTGGAGGATGGGACCCGCCGCTCCTGCAGGGGCTGGGGCAGAGGGAGGTGGCCGGGCCCCTGGGTCGTCCGGTGACCCCCCGGCCGGCTCTCTGCCGCCGCCTGGAGCCAAGGTCACGGGGACCCCGGGCGCCTGCACCCATTGGTTACCCTCCGTCCCCCTCCGTGAAGCCCCTGTCTCTTTCCCCATGCGTGTCTGGGTGACGTGTGTGTGTGTGTGTGTGTGGACTTACATGTATGTTATTTAATCAATCGTGTGCATAGAAGACACAGTGTATATTTTTCCCTTTTTCCTGAAAATGTGCGTCAGACATGCTACA
The DNA here is from genome assembly GCA_004026805.1 of Lasiurus borealis. Taxonomy (NCBI): domain Eukaryota; kingdom Metazoa; phylum Chordata; class Mammalia; order Chiroptera; family Vespertilionidae; genus Lasiurus; species Lasiurus borealis. The sequence goes on from PVJN01014131.1 coordinate 16,430, forward strand.
TGGACTCTACAAGCCACTTGATTCCTTTTTACACCAGAAATATTTCTAGTTTTTTTTTAATCTTTCTTTTTTAAAAAAATATATATATTATGGTTTTTTTTACAGAGAGGAAGTGAGAGAGATAGAGCGTTAGAAACATCGATGAGAGAGAGACATCCATCAGCTGCCTCCTGCAGGCCTCCTACTGGGGATGTGCCCACAACCAAGGTCCATGCCCTTGACCGGAACCAAAACGGGGACCCTTCAGTGCTCAAGCCGACGCTCTATCCACTGAGCAACACTGGCTTTGGCTGTGTTTAATCCTTCAGGGCTCTGTCTATCTGTGCAGCGTTTTTTAAAAATAAACGGGGGGCCTTTTTCGTGTCGGTTGTGCCGTCTCTGATACCCGAGCTGTGCTCCTCCGGCCTGGACAGTGGAGGGGAAGGGAGAGGATCGGAGGGGAGAGGAGGAGAGAAGGTGAGACACATGGGGAGACATCCAGGCCAAGAGGGTCCCTGCAGCGGACGGAGATGATGCTCAGGAGAATGGACAAGTAGCCTGTGAGGGTGTTGCTCAGTGGATAGAGAGTCAGAGAGAGAGAGAGAGAGAGAGAGAGAGAGAGAGAGAGAGAGAGAGAGTCAGAGAGAGAGAGAGAGAAGACACTCTGGCCTGGCTGAGTCTCTCGCCCCGGGACACACACGGGGGCCACATCGGAATGCGGTCCGTCTGTCCTTTTCCGAGAACGGCCTGCCCTCCTCATGGAGAGAGCGACCGCCTGGTGGCTGAGACCACTGAGTCCCCGAGGCTCCGCCCCCTGAACCCCGACCCCCAGCCCCTCCTGCCTGTGACCTGGGCCCTCCACCCCCAGCCTGCAGCCCACATGGCCTGCAGCCTGTGACCTTTATCTCTTGCATACTTTCCTGAGCCTGTAACCCTGACTCCTGCACGTAGTCCCTTCCTGAGCCTGGATTCCTGACATTTGCACGTACCTTCCTGATCTTGGAACCCTGACATTTGCACGTACCTTCCTGTGCCTGGAACCCTGACATTTGCACGTACCTTCCTGAGCCTGCAATCCTGACATTTGCACGTACCTTCCTGAGCCTGGAACCCTGACTCCCCGCACGTACGCCCCGGCCGTCTGCCCCACGGAAGGCGGGGAGCAGAGCAGACATGTGTGGGTGCCCTGCTGCTCTCCCCTCCTCCCGCCTCACGAGAGCCGACGCCCATGGAGGATGGCACCCGCCGCTCCTGCAGGGGCTGGAGCAGAGGGAGGTGGCCGGACCCCTGGGTCGTCCGGTGACCCCCCGGCCGGGTCTCTGCCGCCGCCTGGAGCCAAGGTCACGGGGACCCCGGGTGCCTGCACCCATTGGTTACCCTCCGCCCTCCTCCGTGAAGCCCCTGTCTCTGTCCCAATGCGTTTCTGGGTGACGTGTGTGTGTGAGTGTGTGTGTGTGTGTGTGTGTGTGTGTGCGCGTGGACTTACATTTATGTTATTTAATCAATCGTGTGCATATGAGACACAGTGTATATTTCCTTTTTTTCTGAAAATGGGTGTCAGACATGCTACATGGACTCTCCAACCACTTGATTCTTTTTTTTATACCAGAAATACTTCTAGTTTTGTTTTTAATCCTTTTAAATAAATATATATTATTGATTTTTCACAGAGAGGAAGGGAGAGGGATAGAGAGCTAGAAACATCGATGAGAGAGAGACATGGATCAGCCACCTCCTGCAAACTCTCTATTGGGGATGTGCCCGCCACCAAGGTCCATGCCCTTGACCGGAATCGAACCTGGGACCCCTCAGTCCGCAGGCCGACGCCCTATCCACTGAGGCACACCGGTTAGGACTGTTTTTTTTTTTTTTAATGAATTTTATTGATTTTTTACAGAGAGGAAATGAGGTAGAGACATCGATGAGGGAAAAACATCCATCAGCCGCCTCCTACACACCCCTCACCAGGGATGTGCCCATCACCCAGGTCCCTGCCCTTGACCGGAACCGAACTTGGGACCCTTTCAGTCCGCAGGCCGACGCTCTATCCACTGAGCCACACCGGTGAGGGCTGTCTTTTTTATTATTATTATTAATGTGTTACATGCGTACCTATCTCCCCATTGTCATCCCACACCTCCCCAGTGTCTTGTGTCCACTGCTCCTGCCTCTGTGCCTGCCGCTCCCAGGTCTCCGAGGGCGGGAGGGACCAGCTACCCGCCCGGGGCCTCCTCTGTCTCTTTGTTCGAGTCTCAGAGAAAGAAACCACCTCTCCCTTCCCTTCCCCAGGCTGGGCCTCCGGATAAGGGGCTGGGGCTGCAGCTCGGAGCCAAGAAAAGAGGCCCAGGAGGGAGGGCGGGCGGCCGCTCTCACATTCCTCCCGCTGGCGGGCTCCCCGGCCGGCCTTTGTCTGCAGCCCCCACACCCCCTCCTCCCGCCTCACTGTGACCGACGCCCGTGGAGGATGGGACCCGCCGCTCCTGCAGGGGCTGGGGCAGAGGGAGGTGGCTGGACCCCTGGGTCGTCCGGTGACCCCCCGGCCGGGTCTCTGCCGCCGCCTGGAGCCAAGGTCACGGGGACCCCGGGCGCCTGCACCCATTGGTTACCCTCTGTCCTCCTCCATGAAGCCCCTGTCGCTGCCCCAGTGCCTGTCTGGGTGACGTGTGTGTGTGTGTGTGTGTGTGTGTGTGTGTGTGTACTTACATTTATGTTATTTAATCAATCTCGTGCCTAGAAGACACAGTGTATATTTCCTTTTTTTCTGAAAATGGTTGTCAGACATTCTACATGGACTCTACAAGCCACTTGACTCTTTTTTTTTATACCAGAAATACTTCTAGTTTGGTTTTTCATCCTTCTTAAAATATATGTATATATTTTATTGATTTTTCACAGAGAGGAAGGGATAGGGATAGAGAACTAGAAACATCGATGAGAGAGAGACATCCATCAGCCGCCTCCTGCAAACTCTCTATTGGGGATGTGCCCGCCACCAAGGTCCCTGCCCTTGACTGGAATCGAACCTGGGACCCTTTCAGTCCACAGACCGACGCTCTATCCACGGAGCCACACTGGTTAGGGCTGTTTTTTTGTTTTTTTTAAATGTATTTTATTGATTTTTTACAGAGAGGAAATGAGATAGAGACATCGATGAGGCAAAAACATCCATCAGCTGCCTCCTGCACACCCCTCACTGGGGATGTGCCCGCCACCCAGGTCCATGCCCTTGACCAGAATCGAACCTGGGACCCCTCAGTCCGCAGGCCGATGACGCTCTATCCACTGTACCACACCAGTTAGGGCTGTATTTTTATTATTATTATTAATGTGTTACATGCGTACCTATCTCCCCATTGCCCTACCACACCCCCCACTCCCCCCAGTGTCTTGTGTCCACTGCTCCTGCCTCTGTGCCTGCCCCTCCCGGGTCTCAGAGGGCGGGAGGGACCAGCTCCCCGCCCGGGGCCTCCTCTGTCTCTTTGTTCGAGTCTCAGAGAAACAAACCCCCTCTCCCTTCCCTTCCCCCAGGCTGGGCCTCCGGATAAGGGGCTGGGGCTGCAGCTCGGAGCCAAGAAAAGAGGCCCAGGAGGAAGGGCGGGCGGCCGCTCTCACATTCCTCCCGCTGGCGGGCTCCCCGGCCGGCCTTTGTCTGCAGCCCCCACACCTCCCCTCCTCCTCCTCCTTCTCCTCCTGCTCTGAGGGGCCCCAGGCTGGAAGGCAGGGGTGCGGGATCCGGTGTCAGGTTTCTCAGCCCATATTCCTCCCAGCTCCAGGCCTCCCGGTCCCCCTAAGAGGCCCCATTCCCTCCCCTGCCTCCCCCTCCTCCTCCTCCAGCGCCTCCTCCCCTGTGCTCTTGGGGCCTTGGAAACTGCCAGCTCAGCTCTGGGCCTGGGCCTGGGGGTAGGGATGGGGGTGGAGGTGGAGGTGGAGGAGGGGGTGGAAGGAATAGCTCATCTGGCTCCCGCTCCTGCTGAGCCCAGTTCCCATCAGGCCTTGCTGGACCCGCCATTTCCTTTTTCTTTTCTTTGTTTGTGAAAAATCAATAAAATATATTTTTTAAGAGAGGCAGGGAAAGGGATAGAAAGCCGGAAACATCGATGAAAGAGAGAGACATCCATCAGCCGCCTCCTGCACTCCCCTCACTGGGGATGTGCCCACCACCAGTGTATGTGCCCCTGACCGGAATCGAACCTGGGACCCCTCAGTCCACAGGCCGACGCTCTATCCACTGAGCCAAACCAGCCTCGGCAGCCAAACCAGTCTCAGCTCTTTTTGTATTTTTCCTTAAATAATATATTTTATTGATTTTTTACAGAGAGGAAGGGAGAGGGATAGAAAGCCAGAAACATCGATGAAATAGAGAGAGATCGATCAGCCGCCTCCTGCACACCCCACACTGGAGATGTGCCCGCAAGCAAGGCACATGCCCCCGACCAGAATCGAACCTGGGACCCCTCAGTCCGCATGCTGACGCTCTATCCACTGAGCCACACCGGTCTCGGCAGCCAAACCAGTCTCAGCTCTTTTTATTTTTTTTCTTAAATAATATATTTTATTGACTTTTTTTTTACAGAGAGATTAAGGGACAGGGATAGAAAGCCATAAACATCCATGAGAGAGAGAGACATCCATCAGCTGCCTCCTGCACGCCCCAAACTGGGGATGTGCCCGCCACCCAGTGTACGTGCCCTTGACCGGAATCGAACCCGGGACCCCTCAGTCCGCAGGCCGATGCTCTATCCATGGAGCCGCACTGGTTTGGGCTGGACCCGCCATTTCCCAGACTCCCCCCCTGCTCCCCTCCACCTCCGTGTCGATTCTGTAGGCCCCTCTCGGTGCGATGGGGGTGGTGGGGAGATGTGGGGAGCTGGGGAAGGGGGGTCCTTCCCAGTTCCCTCTGCTTCTCCCCCTGATGCACCGTGGGGTGGGTGCTGCTTTGATGGGTGAGAGGGGGCGGTGGGTGGCAAGGTCACAGGGGACCCTGTGGTGTGGGTGGTGCTGAGCTGCATCGACAAGCAGCTCCACGTCCAGGGTCGGGGTGCATAGTGTTAAGCCCACAGTTCAGGGTCCCCAATCATCCACCACAAAGGAGCCTTTTCCTGATGCAAAAGCCAAGAGTCTTTATTCCAGCGGTTCTCCACCTTCCTCAGGCTGCGACCCTTGCATGCAGTTTCTCATGGGGTGGTGACCCCCAACCATGAAATGTAGATACTGTGATGCATCGTGATGTAAATATCTGCATTTTCCGATGGTCTTAGGCGACCCCTGTGAAAGGGTCGTTCGACCCCCAAAGGGGTCGAGACCCACAGGTTGAGAACGGCTGGTTTATTGGAACCCGGGTGTGGCTCTCGGCCTCTTTCTGGAGAAGCAATGAGATGAAAGAGAGAGAGAGAGCTGGGCTGGAACAATGAGTTTTATGGGGTAGGATATTGGGAGGGCTTATGGAGGTGGCTACGGTTATAGAGACTGGTCACTTGAGTCAGGGTCTTTCTGTGGTTCAGCATCATGAGGACCCTTCATTGGTCCATTCGGGCAGTGGTGGTCGGGGAAGCTAGGACATGGCTGGCACCCCTGTGGCTGCTCCCAGAAAAAAGGGGGGTGGGATTTAGGCAGGGGGCCCAGCCCTCCATGGCAAGATGGAGGTGTCCCAGAATTTATCTGAGGACCCAGGCACAGGTGGCCAAGAGTATCCTCTGCCAATAGAATGGACTTATATGGATGACTCAAAGCACTTATTAAATATTGGCCGAGCATACATGGCCCAGGAGACACACAGGCATGCACGCATCACACGCGGTTTATGTACCAGATCCTGGTGGTTTCCAGTCCTCAGCAGGCCACCCGGAGATCCACGCTGACAGACACACACACACGCTGGACGTGGGACGTGGCAGCTGCAGCTCGGCGTCTTGTAGAAAGGCCTCGGCTTGGGGCTCACGGCTCGGACCCGGGGTCCAGGGCAGAGCGCAGAGCGTGGGCAGGTGTAGGAAGGGGAGTGGAGAGCGGCCGTCTGTGGAGGGCAGACAGCGGCTCTGATCTCCTTCGGAGTTTGCTCTCTTGTATGTGCTCAGACAGACGTCTTCTGTGTGTCTGATCAGCGGGTCCCAGGTGTCCTACTCTCTGGTCTTTACATGTGGGGTACACACTTCTTTATCTCTTACCTGCACATCTCTTTAAGGGCGTTCACACGTCCTTCCACTCTCTATAATATGTCCCACCCAATTTCTTATGTTATATTTGTATTCTGTCCTTATTATTATGACTGTAACAGGTACAAACTTCTTTTTTTTATTATTAAAAAATTTATTTTATTGATTTTTCACAGAGAGGAAGGGAGGATAGAAAGTCAGAAACATCAATCAGCCACCTCCTGCACATCCCACACTGGAGACGTGCCCGCAAGCAAGGTACATGCCCCCGACCGGAATCGAACCCGGGACCTTTCAGTCCGCAGGCCGACGCTCTATCCACTGAGCCAAACTGGTCTCGGCTACAAACTTCTTTATCTCTTACCTGCATGTCTCTTTAAGGGCGTTCACACATCATTCCACTCTCTATAATACGTCCCACCCAATTTCTTATGTTATATTTGTATTCTATCCTTATTATTAGGACTGTAACAGGTACAGACTTCTTTATCTCTTACCTGCACATCTCTTTTAAGGTCGTTCACACGTCATTCCACTCTCTATAATATGTCCCACCCAATTTCTTATTTTATCTTTGTATTCTGTCCTTATTATTATGACTGTAACAGGTACACACTTCTTTATCTCTTACCTGCACATCTCTTTAAGGGCGTTCACACGTCATTCCACTCTCTATAATATGTCACACCCAATTTCTTATTTTATCTTTGTATTCTGTCCTTATTATTATGACTGTAACAGGTACAAACTTCTTTTATTTATTATTAAAAAATTTATTTTATTGATTTTTCACAGAGAGGAAGGGAGGATAGAAAGTCAGAAACATCAATCAGCTGCCTCCTGCACATCCCACACTGGAGACGTGCCCGCAAGCAAGGTACATGCCCCCGACCGGAATCGAACCCAGGACCTTTCAGTCCGCAGGCCGACGCTCTATCCACTGAGCCACACCGGTCTTGGCTACAAACTTCTTTATCTCTTACCTGCACGTCTCTTTAAGGGCGTTCACACGTCATTCCACTCTCTATAATATGTCCCACCCAGTTTCTTATTTTATATTTGTATTCTGTCCTTATTATTACGACTGTAACAGGTACAGACTTCTTTATCTCTTACCTGCACGTCTCTTTTAAGGGCGTTCACAGGTCATTCCACTCTCTATAATATGTCCCATCCAGTTTCTTATTTTATATTTGTATTCTGTCCTTATTATTACGACTGTAACAGGTACAAACTTTTTTATCTCTTGCCTGCACGTCTCTTTTAAGGCCGTTCACACTTCCTTCCACTCTCTATAATATGTCCCACCCAATTTCTTATTTTATATTTGTATTCTGTCCTTATTATTATGACTGTAACAGGTACAGACTTCTTTATCTCTTACCTGCACGTCTCTTTTAAGGGCGTTCACAGGTCATTCCACTCTCTATAATATGTCCCATCCAGTTTCTTATTTTATATTTGTATTCTGTCCTTATTATTATGACTGTAACAGGTACAAACTTCTTTATCTCTTGCCTGCACGTCTCTTTTAAGGCCGTTCACACTTCCTTCCACTCTCTATAATATGTCCCACCCAATTTCTTATTTTATGTTTGTATTCTGTCCTTATTATTATGACTGTAACAGGTACACACTTCTTTTTTTTATTAAAAAATATATTTTTATTGATTTTTCAGAGAGGAAGGGAGGATAGAAAGTGAGAAACATCAATCAGCTACTTCCTGCACATCCCACACTGGAGACATGCCCGCAAGCATTACATGCCCCTGACCGGAATCGAACCCAGGACCTTTCAGTCCGCAGGCTGACGCTCTATCTACTGAGCCAAACCAGTCTCGGCTACAAACTTCTTTATCTCTTACCTGCATGTCTCTTTTAAGGGCATTCACACGTCATTCCACTCTCTATAATATGTCCCACCCAGTTTCTTATTTTATCTTTGTATTCTGTCCTTATTATTATGACTGTAACAGGTACAAACTTCTTTTTATTAAAAAAATATTTTATTGATTTTTTTACAGAGAGGAAAGGAGAGAGATAGAAAGTCAGTAACATCGATGAGAGAGAGACACCGATCAGCCGCCTCCTGCACAACCCCCACTGGGGATGGGCCTGCAACCAGGACACATGCCCCCGACCAGAATCGAACCAGGGACCCTTCAGTCTGCCGGCCGACACTCCATCCACTGAGCCAAACCGGTCTCGGCTACAAACTTCTTTATCTCTTACCTGCACGTCTCTTTTAAGGGCGTTCACAGGTCATTCCACTCTCTATAATATGTCCCACCCAATTTCTGATTTTATCTTTGTATTCTGTCCTTATTATTATGACTGTAACAGGTACAGACTTCTTTATCTCTTACCTGCACGTCTCTTTTAAGGGCATTCACAGGTCATTCCACTCTCTATAATATGTCCACCCAATTTCTTATTTTATTATTTGTATTCTGTCCTTAATATTATGACTGTAACAGGTACAAACTTCTTTTTTTTTAATATATTTTATTGATTTTTTTACAGAGAGAAAGGGAGAGGGATAGAAAGTCAGAAACATCGATGAGAGAGAGACATCGATCAGCCGCCTCCTGCACAACCCCCACTGGGGATGTGCCCGCAACCAGGACACATGCCCCCGACCAGAATCGAACCAGGGGCCCTTCAGTCCGCAGGCCGACGCTCTATCCACTGAGCCAAACCGGTCTTGGCTACAAACTTCTTTATCTCTTACCTGCACGTCTCTTTTAAGGGCGTTCACAGGTCATTCCACTCTCTATAATATGTCCCACCCAATTTCTTATTTTATATATTTGTATTCTATCCTTATTATTATGACTGTAACACGTACAGACTTCTTTATCTCTTACCTGCACGTCTCTTTTAAGGGCATTCACACGTCATTCCACTCTCTGTAATATGTCCTACCCAGTTTTTTATTTTATATTTGTATTCTGTCCTTATGATTATGACTGTAACAGGTACAAACTTCTTTTTTTAAAAAAAAATATTTTATTGATTTTTCACAGAGAGGAAGGGAGGATAGAAAGTCAGAAACATCAATCAGCCGCCTCCTGCACATCCCACACTGGAGACGTGCCCGTAAGCAAGGTACATGTCCCTGGCCAGAATAGAACCCGGGACCTTTCAGTCCGCAGGCCGACGCTCTATCCACTGAACCAAACTGGTCTCAGCTACAAACTTCTTTATCTCTTACCTGCACGTCTCTTTAAGGGCGTTCACACATCATTCCACTCTCTATAATATGTCCCACCCAATTTCTTATTTTATATTTGTATTCTCTGTCCTTATTATTATGACTGTAACAGGTACAGACTTCTTTATCTCTTACCTGCACATCTCTTTAAGGGCGTTCACACGTCATTCCACTCTCTATAATATGTCCCACCCAATTTCTTATGTTATATTTGTATTCTGTCCTTATTATTATGACTGTAACAGGTACAAACTTCTTTTTTTTATTTAAATATATTTTATTGATTTTTTACAGAGAGGGATAGACAGTTAGAAACATCGACGAGAGGGAGACATCGATCAGCCGCCTCCTGCACAACCCCCACTGGGGATGGGCCCGCAACCAGGACACATGCCCCCTACCAGAATCGAACCTGGGACCCTTCAGTCCGCAGGCTGACGCTCTATCCACTGAGCCACACCGGTCTCGGCTACAAACTTCTTTATCTCTTACCTGCACGTCTCTTTTAAGGGCGTTCACACATCATTCCACTCTCTATAATATGTCCCACCCAATTTCTTATGTTATATTTGTATTCTGTCCTTATTATTATGACTGTAACAGGTACACACTTCTTTATCTCTTACCTGCACATCTCTTTTAAGGGCGTTCACAGGTCATTCCACTCTCTATATAATATGTCCCACCCAGTTTCTTATTTTATATTTGTATTCTGTCCTTATTATTATGACTGTAACAGGTACAGACTTCTTTATCTCTTACCTGCACGTCTCTTTTAAGGGCGTTCACACGTCATTCCACTCTCTATAATATGTCCCAACCAATTTCTTATGTTATATTTGTATTCTGTCCTTATTATTATGACTGTAACAGGTACAAACTTCTTTATCTCTTACATGCACATCTCTTTTAGGGCATTCACATGTCATTCCACTCTCTATAATATGTCCCACCCAATTTCTTATTTTATATTTGTATTGTATCCTTATTATTATGACTGTAACAGGTACAAACTTCTTTATCTCTTACCTGCACATCTCTTTTTAAGGGAGTTCACACGCCATTCCACTCTCTATAATATGTCCCACCCAGTTTCTTATGTTATCTTTGTATTCTGTCCTTATTATTATGACTATAACAGGAGGGGCGTTCATTTCCTTTCAGTAGATACAGAGGGCACACCCTCGGCCCCAAAGGGGGGCAGAGGTGAAGGGACTGGAAGGGCAGGTGGGTGGGTACAGCAGAGTCCCGGGCACAGGGGGTGCAGGCAGGCCGCAGTGCGGGCATACTGGGCAGGGGGTCGGGTGGGTCCTGGAGATATCGGGGTGGGGTATGGGGGGGGGGCCTCGGGAAGGGACAGGACCGTCCAGTTCCTGGGCCACACCCCTGAAAGCAATGCCGAACGATAGGAGAAAGGGGTGTGAGCTGTGGCTGAGGAAAAAGGTGTGGGAAGTTAGAACAGCGTGTGGCCCGGGGCCTGGCAGCTCCAGGGATGAGAGGACTGTCCCCCACCATCCGCCAGGCTGGGGGGTTCGATCGATCTCCAGTGGTCCAGGCAGAGAGAGACAGCATCGGCCAATGGGTGCAGAAATAGGTGGATTCCTCTCTCTCTCTCTCTCTCTCTCTCTCTCTCTCTCTCTCTCTCTCTCTCTCTCTTTCTCTCTCTCTCTCATCGATAAATAAAAACAAGAGTTTTGCTGAAACCGGTGTGGCTGAGTGGATAGAGTGTCGGCCTGAAGACTGAAAAGTCTCAGGTTCGATTCCCGTCAAGGGCACATGGAGCTGGGTGGCAGGCACATCCCCAGTGGGGGGCGTGCAGGAGGCAGCTGATGGATGTCTCTCTTGTTGGTGTGTTCTAGCTCTCTCTCCCTCTCCCTTCCTCTCTGAAATCAATAAAAATATATATTTCTAGCCGAAGTTGGTGTGGCTCCGTGGATAGAGCATCGGCCTGCAGACTGAAGGTTCCCGGGTTCGATTCTGGTCAAGGGCGCATGGACCTTGGTGGCGGGCACATCCCCAGTGAGGGGTGTGTGCAGGAGGTGGCTGATTGATGTCTCTCTCTCATCGGTGTGTCTAGCTCTCTATCCCTCTCCCTTCCTCTCTGAAATCAATAAATATATATATATATATATTAGCCAAAGCCAGTGTGGCTCCGTGAATAGAGCGTCAGCCTGCAGACTGAAGGGTCCCGGGTTCGATTCCAGTCAAGGGCAGGGACCTGGGTGGCGGGCACATCCCCAGTGTGGGGCGTGCAGGAGGCAGCTGATCGATGTCTCTCTCTCATGGATGTTTCTAACTCTCTATCTCTCTCCCTTCCTCTCTGTAAAACAATCAATAAAGTATATTTAGATATAATATATATAATCAGTAGGAAAAAATACCTTTGAGTGAGGACTATAGAGAAAAATAAAGGGGGAGCCGAGACCGGTGTGTCTCAGTGGATAGAGCGCTGGCCTGCGGACTGAGGGGGTCCCAGGTTCGATTCTGGTCAAGGGCGCATGGACCTGGGAGGCAGGCACATCCCCAGTGGGGGGCGTGCAGGAGGCGGCTGATCAATGTTCTCTCTCTCATCGATGTTTCTAGTTCTCTATCCCTCTCCCTTCCTCTGTAAAAAATCAATAAAGTATATTTAGATATAATATATATAATCAGTGGGAAAAAATACCTTTGAGTGAGGACTATAGAGAAAAATAAAGGGGGAGCTGAGACCGGTGTGGCTCAGTGGATAGAGCGGCCTGCTGATTTAAAGGTCCCAGGTTCGATTCCGGTCAAGGGCACGGACCTTGGTGGCGGGCACATCCCCATTGAGGGGCGCGTGCAGGAGGCGGCTGATGGATGTCTCTCTCTCATCGATGTTTCTAGCTCTCTATCCCTTTCCTTTCCTCTCTGTAAAACAATCAATAAAGTATATTTAAATGTAATATATATAATCAGTGGAAAAAAATACCTTTGAGTGAGGACTACAGAGAAAAATAAAGGAGGAGCCACACCGGTTTTGGCAGAATTCCTGCTTTTCATGGCAGCGTAGAATTCCATGGTGTGGAGGGACCATGGTTTTCTGATCCACTCATCTGCTGGCAGGCACCTAGGCTGTTTCCAAATCATAGCTACGGTAAATGGTGCTGCTATGAACATAGGGGTGGCATCCATCCTTTCTGATGGGTGTTTCTAGTTTCTTAGGATGTATGCATAGGAGTGGGATTACTGGCTGGGTCCAATGGGAGATCCATTTTTTAGTGTGTGTGTGTGTGTGTGTGTGTGTGTCTGTGTGTGTGTGTCTGTGTGTGTGTTTGTTTAATACATTTTATTGATTTTTTTTACAGAGAGGAAGGGAGAGCTAAGACCAGTTTGGCTCAGTGGATAGAGTGTCGGCCTGCGGACTGAAAGGTCCCAGGTTCAACTCCGGTTGGGGGCATGTACCTTGCTTGCAGGCACATCTCCACTGTGGGGTGTGCAGGAGGCAGCTGACTGATCTCTCTCTCATCGATGTTTCCGACTTTTTATCTCTCTCCCTTCCTCTCTGTAAAAAATCAATAAAATATATTTTAAAAAAAAGAAAGAAAAAAGAACAGAGAGGAAGGGAGAGAGAGAAAGTCAGAAACATCAATGAGAGAGAGACATCCATCAACCGCCTCCTGCACGCCCCCCACTGGGGATGTGCCCACAAGCAAGTTACATGCCCTTGACCGGAATGGAACCTGGGACCTTTCAGTCCACAAGCCAACGCTCTATCCATTGAGCCACACCAGTCTCGGCCATTTTTAGTTTTTTGAGGAGACTCCATACTGCTCTCCACAGTGGCCGCACCCGTCTGCCTTCCCACCAGCAGGGCACGAGGGCTCCTTTTTCTCCGCGTCCTCGCCAGCACGTGTCATTGGTGGATTGGTTGATGACGGCCATTCTGACAGGTGTATGCGATGGTGCCGAACGGTCGTTTTGATGGGCATCTCTCGGATGATCAGTGACTTGGAGCAGGTGTTCATGAGTCTCTTCGCCTTCCTTCTGTCGTCTTTCGAAAAGGTGTCTATTTAGGTGTGTGGTTTTTTTTTTTACTTTAAATGTCAGCATTCCCAGCTCTAGCCCCAGCCCCAGCTCCAGCCCCAGTCCCAGCCCATCTCTTACGGATACAGAACCGTTGATTCTTTCCTTAAAAAAAAAAAGAGAGAGAGAGAGAGAGAGAGAGATTGCCGCGACCGGTGTGGCTCAGTGGATAGAGCATCGGCTTGTGGACTGAAGGGTCCCAGGTTCGATTCCGGTCGGGGGCATGGACCTTGCTTGCGGGCACATCCCCAGTGGGGGTCGTGCAGGAGGCGGCTGATCGATGTCTCTCTCTCTCATCCATGTTTCTGACTATCTCTCTCCTTTCTACTCTGTAAAACAATCAATAAAGTATATTTAAATGTAATATATATAATCAGTGGGGGAAAAAAATACCTTTGAGTGAGGACTACAGAGAAAAATAAAGGGGGAGCCGAGACCCGTGTGGCTCAGTGGATAGAGCGTCAGCCTGCGGACTGAAGGGTCCCAGGTTCGATTCCAGTTGGGTGCATGGACCTTGCTTGCGGGCACATCTCCACTGTGGGGCGTGTGCAGGAGGTGGCTGATGGATATCTCCTCTCTCATCGATGTTTCTATCTCTCTCCACTCTGTAAAACACTCAATAAAGTATATTTAAATGTAATATATATAATCAGTGGGGGAAAAAAATACCTTTGAGTGAGGACTACAGAGAAAAATAAAGGGGGAGCCGAGACCGGTGTGGCTCAGTGGATAGAGCGTCGGCCTCTGGACTGAAAGGTTCCGGGTTCGATTCCGGTCGGGGGCATGTACCTTACTGGTGGGCACATCCCCAGTGTGGGGCGTGCAGAAGGCGGCTGATCGATGTCTCTCTCTCATCGATGTTTCTGACTTTCTATCTCTCTCCCTTCCTCTCTGTAAAATATCAATAAAATATATTTTTAAAAATCAATAAAATATATTTTAAAAAATAAAAAAGAGATTATTTTATAGAGAAAGAAACATTGTTTTCTTTTCTTTTTTGAAAAAACATATTTTATTGGTTTTTTTACAGAGAGGAAAGGAGAGAGATAGAATTAGAAACATAATCGGCAGACGCTTCCTCTCGGGGTTCGGGCTGGATTTGCCTCTTCTGCTTTGTCCCCCAACTTTTGTGGTCCTCCCCAGCCCACCCCCCATGAGGTAGCGTGTCCGGGCATGCTCCCCAGAGCTTCCTACCACAATGGGGATTTTATCTCGAGCTCAGGGTTTTGATTCTCTGTGAGTTGCTGTTTGGGGTGTGATGTTAGATAAGGGGTCCCACTTCATTATTTTGTGTGTGTGTTTTTCTTTTTAAATATATTGTTGAGGCCCCATCGGGTGTGGCTCTGTGGATAGAGCCATCGGCCTGTGGACTGAAGGGTCCTGGGTTTGATTGATTCCGGGCCAAGGGCACAGGCCCCGGTTAAGGGCTGGAGACCCTCACCCTCACCCTCATTGGGGAAGAGGGCATGCAGGAGGCAGCCAGTCAGTGATCCTCTCTCATCATGGATGTTTCTATATATCTCTCCCTCTCTGAAACCAATTATAAATATATTTTAAAAAAAATAACAGCTGAAACCGGTGTGGCTAAGTGGATAGAGCGTCGGCTTGCGGACCGAAGGGTCCCAGGTTCGATTCCAGTCGGGGGCATATATCTTGCTTGCGGGTACATTTCCACTGTGGGGCGTGCAGGAGGCAGCTGATCAATGTCTCTGTCTCATCGATGTTTCTGTGATCTATCTCTCTCCCTTCCTCTCTGTGAAAAATCAATAAAATATATTTAAAAAATAATAATAATAAAATAAAAAATATTTTTATGGATTTCACAAAGGAAGGGAGAGAGAGATAAGTCCGTGATGAGGGAGACTCACTGGGGATGGAA
>PVJN01014131.1:34191-37540 GCA_004026805.1 Lasiurus borealis
CCACCTTCCTGAGGCCGAGACCCTTGCATACAGCTCCTCCTCACGGGGTGGTGACCCCCCCAAACCATGACATGTTGCTGCTGTGATGCATCGTGATGTCAATATCTGTGTTTTCCAAGGGTCTTAGGTGACCCCTGTGAAAGGGTCATTCGACCCCCAGAGGGGTCGCGATCCGCAGGTTGAGAACCGCTGATCTAGAGTGTGTGTGTGTGTGTGTGTGTGTGTGTGTGTGTGTGTGTCCCCCCAAAAATGAACACACACACACGTGGCATGGTGATCCAGTCAATGTGCAGTTATGTACAGTTCATTTTCAGCACCGAAGGGAGTCACAGAAATGAGTCAATTTTGGGGGGCAGTAGGGAGAGGGCCGCCTCGGGGTGCTCCAGGCCTGTTTTCCAATGAACGACCGACCCACCGACCGTTCGGGCTGGTCCTGCTGATCCCACAGCGGATCCCACACACTGAGAGCCCTTTCCTGCCGGAACTGGTGTGGCTCAGTGGATAGAGCGACGGCCTGCGGACTGAAAGGTCCCAGGTTCGATTCCGGTCAAGGGCATGGACCTTGGTGGCGGGCACATCCCCAGTGGGGGGCGTGCAGGAGGCGGCTGATCGACGTCTCTCTCTCATCGGTGTTTCTGACTTTCTATCTCTCTCCCTTCCTCTCTGTAAAAAGTCAATAAAATATATTTTAAAAAAGAGAGAGAGAGAGAGAGAGAGCCTGCTGGGCCCCCTTCCTTTGTTCCAGGCCGAGCCCGGCTCCCCCGTCCCCTCCAAATCCCTGAAACCCGAGAAGCCGCCGACGTGGCGTGCCTTACCCGCCGCTGCCCCACGGCCTGGACCTGTTCAGAGACCCCGGGTCCCCCCAAATGTGTCCTCCCCCCGAAACAGGCCCACCACCCACTGGGATCCTCACGAGAAGGAGCAGCGTGGGTCCTCGGCCTGTTGCAGTATTTTATTTCATTTTATTTCATTTTATTTTCTCTCTAACAGCCAGTGGCCCAGGGGGAGGGTGGGTTCCCTTTGTGCAGCGCAGGGTCTGGCTGTGCAGAGAGAGAGAGGGGTGTGTCTGGCAGCTCGGGGAGAGACCCTCCTTGGTCAGTGGTTTGTGGGTGCACACCGGCCCCTTGTGTGTGGGGTGATGCTTTCCTACACTGAGCGCCCTCCCTGGAGGCAGACTGTCTGGATGGCTTGAATCCCAAGGTCACAGGGAGCCAGACGGCCCAGCTCCACCGTTGGGGGGGTCCCCTGTGATTTGAGGGGTCCCCTGTGATTTGGGGGGGTGGGGAGGGAGGTGATGGACCTCTCTGAGCCGCCGTGGCCTTGACTTTTGAAGGTGCCCACGGATGATTCAGGGGTCTGGGCACCGGTCGCTGCTGGAGCTGCCTCAGCAGAGACGGGGTATCTGATCCCCTCAGCAGAGAGACAGGGGTGTCTGATCCTACAGGAGGGTCGATGCTGAGCCTGCTGGTCGGTCGGTCGGTCGGTGGGATGGGGAGAGAGCTCAGGGCAGCCGTGCCCACCGGCTCCGCCCCTCCCCCCAGTGAGCGAGAGAGCGAGTGAGCGAGTGAGCCAGCCCGGTCGGTCAGGGCAGAAGGACAAAGAGAATGAGCGGACGTGCAGCCGTGGGAGCGAGGGGCCCGGGGAGGCAGGGGAGGAGGGACAGGGGTCAGAGGGTGCAGGCAGGGAGGGGTGGGGCAGGGCCGGGGGGCAGGGAGGAGGAGAAGGAGGATGGGGAAGTAGCTGAGGGTGGGTGCCCCCCGGGGCCTGCAGGCTGTAAACCAGCCCTTCTCAACCTGTGTGTCTCGACCCTTTTGGGGGGTCGAACGACCCTTTCCCAGGGGTCGCCTAAGACCCTCAGAAAATGCAGATATTGACATCACGATGCATCACAGCAGCAACATGTCATGGTTGGGGGTCACCACCCCAGGAGGAGCTGTGTGCAAGGGTCTCGGCCTTATTAGGAAGGTGGAGAACCGCCGAGACTGGTGTGGCTCGGTGGATGGAGCGTCGGCCTTCGGACTGGGAGGGTCCCGGGTTCGGTTCTGGTCGGGGGCATGTACCTGGGTGGCAGGCACATCTCCAGTGGGGGGCGTGCAGGAGACGGCTGATGGATGTTTCTCTCTCATTGATGTTTCTGGCTCTCTATCCCTCTCCCTTCTTCCCTGTGAAAAATCAATAAAATATATTTAAATAAATAAAATTTAAAAAATAGCCGAGACTGGTTTGGCTCAGCAGATAGAGCATCGGCCTGCAGACTGAGGGGTCTCAGGTTCGATTCTGGTCAAGGGCATATACCTTGGTTGGGGGCACATCCCCAGTAGGGGCACGTGCAGGAGGCGGCTGATGGATGTCTCTCTCTCATTGATGTTTCTGACTCTCTATCTCTCTCCCTTCCTCTCTGTGAAAAAATCAATAAAATATATTTTAAAAAAGAAAAAAGAAAGAAAGGTTGAGAACCACCGGGCTGTAGATTGTTGGGTGGTGATGGATGGCTGTTCCCGGGACAAGAGGGAGGGAGGGAGGAGGGAGAGAGGAAGGGAGAGCCACATTCCAATGCAGGCGCCCGGGTCCGATCCAGAGGCCCACCCGTCCCCCCAGCCCGGCTGGAATGTCTCCCCATTGTGGCCGGTCCTCAGCATCCCTTTCCTGCCTCCCTCCACCCCCCAACGAGAGGGAAGGGAGGGGGGGTGGGAGCTAAACTCTGAGGGAGGACGTGACTGGGGGAGGAGGGGCAAGGCCTGGTCTGGGGAGAAGGGAAAAGGGGGACGTGTGTTAACACACACACACACAGAGGGTGCGTGTGCATGTGCGTGTGAGTGCGTGTGTGTGTGTGTGTGTGTGTGCGTGTGTGTGAGTGCGTGTGTGTGTGTGTGTGTCTGTGTGTGCGTGCACCCCAAGTGAACACCCAGGTACACAAGGGGCTCCCCAAACACCCAGGCCTCCGACCCACCGCCCACCGCCTGCCCTGCCCTGCTGGTTCGGCATCTGGCCTTTGCGTTCCATTCTCAGAGGAGGGCCCGTCCGTGTGTCTGTCTCTCCGGGAGGAAGAGGAGGAAGAGGAGGAGGGGGATGGGGAAGGGCATCGTCTCCAAGACAATTACCCACGGGGCACCGGGCCACACGGGGGTCTGGCCCACGGTTCCCCGACACACGGGACGTGGTGGGCCTGCGACTCAAGTCGTGGGTCTGTCTGGTTTTGTAATTTCCTATTCTTTTTTTTAGCAGTTCATCGGACTGCATTTATTTGCTTTTCTTTTTTTTTTTAATATATTTTACTGGTGAAATAAGCCGGTCAATGAAGGAGAAGCATCACATGATCTCCCTCGTTGGTGGATAATAAAGAACATGG
>PVJN01014132.1:0-47152 GCA_004026805.1 Lasiurus borealis
GGTGTGATGCTTGCAGACAGAGTTTCCTTCTATCTAGTGAGATCAGTAGTCATCTCACTTTTCAAATGAATAAAATCCACTTTAGATACACAGTCACAGAAAGTTTAACTTGTTCTTTGTTCACTTCCTTTATCTTGTTAGCTACTCTTTCTAACTTCATCTCATGATTCTTGATAGAATCCTCCCAAATCAACCATTGGCTATTAAAGCACATTAATCATCTTGTCATACTTTACTTAATGTGTTATTCTCTGTTGCTACTCCAACACCAGATTATAGTATGATATGTTTATGTCATTCAAAACATATACTCACTGCTACTTGGTGGCAAAAATAATCCATTGATATTTCGAGGTTTGCTGTGATAAAAGATACAACTGATCTTCACACAGCCAAGAGGTTGAGTTTCCCAAAAGCATGAAATACTGCAGTTTTGCTAAACAAAAAAGGTGGGAGAAATATAATGATCAAATATCATTAAAAAATACCATGAGCTACAATACAATACGAGAAAAACTATTGCAATTATTGATATAGGATACTGTGTTTCCTGGCTTTTAGTGTTTTTAAGATCTGCTCTTTAAAAAATGCAATGGAGCCCAAATGGCATGGCTCAGTGGTTGAGCGCGGACCTATGAACCAGGAAGTGATGGTTCAATTCTTGGTCAGGGCACATGCCCTGGTTGTGGGCTCAGTCCCCAGTGTGGGGCGTGCAGGAGGCAGCCAATTAATAATTCTCTTTCATTATTGATGTTCTATCTCTCCCCCTCTCTGAAATCAATAAAAATATACAGAGTGGCCAGATTATTATGATCTCTTATATCCTATCCTATATAATAAAAGGCTAATATGCAAATTGTCCCCTCAACCAAGAGTTTGACCAGCAGGCAAGCCAGCCAATCACCCATGTCCCCTGGCCCTGGCCAGGCTGGCTGGACCCCACCCAGGCACTGAATTCATGCACCGAGCCTGTGAGCCTGTAATATATATTTATTGAGTGGCCAGATTATTATGCGTTCAGAGATTGTAACAATCAGGCCACTCAGTATATTTAAAAAAATAAAAGATGGAATGGATATTCCTAAAACATACTCCCCCATTTTTCTATGATTTTAAATTGAGCAAAATGCAAAATGCCTAAAATTCAGTAGTGGAAAAAATATGTATTTCCTATTGTTTTATAAAAGTATAAATATTATTGAAGGGAAATCTTTTTAACAAACAATGATGCTGAGTAATTCTACCTGCATTTCCATGTGTCTAAATCTGCAAAGTGGATTTAGACATTTTCCCTCTCTCCATAATGAGCACACAGTGTCACTGCCAAGGGCCTTTTCACAGTGTCGGAACCGGCACTGGGAACCCTGAAAGAAAAAAGTAAACAGTGTAGAAAACTCAATATATTAATGTTAGTGTTCAACAACAGTAGGCTGCTAATTAATGAGAAAATACGGGATCAAATTATAACTAAAAAATACTATAAGGCTATAAATTTAAAATTTGACAAAGTAGTCTATTTTTTAGTGAAATTGACAATATAATCAATTAAATATCACATCATGTCACAAGTCGGTGATGAAATGCTATTTTTAAAAATTTTTTATTATCATTTAATTCATATGGCTCACTCAGAATAAATATGAGACCAATGATACTTTTGATCACAGTCTAAGAAAGCCAGAGTGTATTTTTATAGACTCTCCAGTCATATTCTACTTACGGAGATGACCTCTGTTACTCAAACATTTTATTATATAACGTTTTCTCACTCAGTCTACGAAGATACTGTTAAGTGTGTTTATATAAGGAAAGTGAGTGGAACTTATACTTTATTGTTATGGAATTTTAAATAATTATCACATTATGGTACATTAAATGTCCTTTATGTACTTGTTTGGCACAGATAAAACAATTGTGCCAAAACATGTACATACCAATACTTTTTTATACCAATGAAAGCAGATGTGGGGGGATTATTTTAATGAGCTATTATGCCTTTTTTTTATTCTTTGCCTTTTATACATAGATCTATAGTGAAAAAAAAAACTGTAAGGATTTTTTTTTTAAGGCAGAGAGATAGGTAACATACAATAAAAGTATTCCATTAGGTTCTTCTCTCTTTTAACACATGTTTCATGATTGTTTCTTATCTTTTACCACCCTTTTACACTGGAGTTCACTCTCTACTCTGTTTTTAAAAACACTATATATATATAATTTCAGAAAGGAAGGAAGGGGGGGAGAGAGAAACATCAATGATGAAAGTGAATCATTTATTGCCTGCCTCCTGCACAACCCCTACTGGGGATCAAGTTCACAACCCAGGCATGTGTCCTGACAGGAAATAGAACTGTGACTCCTGTTTCATAGGTAGGTGCTCAACCACTGAGTCACAGTGTTGGAATCAGCACTGGGCTCCTACTCTTTTAAATGTGGATCAGCGGATCTCATAGTACAATACTGTGCAAAGAGTCTAGGTAAGTCAGTATTTGAACTCTTGGCTTCACTACTTGTTGATAATCATTACATCACTCATCTTCGTGCTTCAATTTCCTCATATTTAAAAAGGAAAACATGACCTCCTCACAGATTGTTTTAAAGGTTATGAGAGATACAGAATTATGGTTGCTATCATTTTATTGATTGATTGAGAACTTACTATCATAACAATCACTGTGCTAAGTACTTGGAGACATACTGTGAAACAGACAAAACTCTCTGCCTATATAGAACATAAATTATATTACTACTAGAGGCCTGATGCACGAAAATTTGTGCAAGAGTAGGCCTTTCTTCCCCCGACTGCTGGCACTGGCTTCTCTGGCACCCAGGACCCAAGCTTTTCTCCTCTGGCTGCCAACAGGCCCTGGAGATCTGGGGTGCCTTCCCACAAGCCACCCACAGGCACCTGGGACCTGGGCTGGCTTCCCTCCAGCTCCGGCTTTGTCAGGAAGGACATCTGGAAGATATCTGGCCTAATTAGCATATTACCCTTTTATTATTATAGATTTTTAACTGTAAGGTAACAGGCACTAGAAGTGAATCTAATTCTAACAGTTGAAGAGGTTGATTATATTCAGGTTTCCTAGCAGAGATGAAACACCTTAAACTGATACATCATGCCTTTCACTGAGTTCATTCTGGAATGAACATAAAACTCCAAACATTGAGTTTCTACATTTATTTGATTTCATTGCGATCCATTAATCCTAATCTTTTAACTATGTTTCCAATTAACTTTATAAACCTAATTAACATCTGGATAGTTTGTTTATATTACTTCTTTTCCTTTTTCCATGATATAAAATGTTTGTTGTTACTTAGACTTTTGACAGGGAAAAATTCATTACTTGGTTAATGAATTCCAAATAAGGAATTAATTGGATGTATTAAACTAAATTTGATAATGACCTGAATTTATTTGAATTTATATGATTGAAACCACACTAACCAAAACAGTATGATGTGTCATATTATATTTCCATATTAGAAATTTTATATCCCAAAGAACCATTAATACAGGCAAAGTGCCACATCAAGATGAAAAGAGCCATTGGCATGTAACTGGCACATATAACGGTAGTTTCAAACAAATATTTTAAGTTATCACAAATATTTTAAATGATTTCCTCAGAGAAATTCAATATATGAATAAAATATGATAATATTTTACTTCAGATTTTAAATACATAAAATATTTTACATAAAAATAGTAAATTTTGGTTTAGCAATATAAATTATTGCCATATCTTCCTTCATTCTAGAAATCTTTAACATGTGAAGTACTATAAATTGTATATTTACCTTTATGCATGTGGAATTAAAAAAGAAATAGCAGTCATTCCCAACTTCTGCCATTTGCAACTTTCTTGCTGCTAATCCAATGTTTTTTAATATAAAAATTGCAGAAATACAAATATAAGAACTATCAGTGTGTAAGGAGAAAAATAATTTCTTTTCCACAGTCTTTCAGGCTATCAGTATTATTCCTTTAAAACTGACCTCCTGTTGACAGTATATTACACAATAGATACTTCTTAAAGAAATTTAAATTAGAAGATACCTTCTCTAGCTTTGCAGAAATGTTGAAAGTGGTTGCTAGTAAGCACACAAACTCAAACTTCCAGAATTTTACTCACTGTTATCAAATCCATTGTTTGCTCATCATAAATGACCTCACCTATAACTGTAGGCTAGTTTGCCTTAATGAATACTGTGCAGTATTTCTCTTAATTCTAGTATAGTAAAAGTAAAATAGTATATTTCAATTTTCTGGTTGAATATGAACATAAACTAGCTCATAATTGCATAACTCAAAAGTATTAAATATTTCAAAGTAAATGGCTATTTTTCTACATATGGTTTGAAAACAAAACTAAACTTTTAAATAAGTAAACATATTATCTATATTTTAAGATAATAAATTGTTAAAATGTATACTCACTACTATCCACTGATTTTGAAAAAATATCATTCAGATTGCAATATTTTAATAGGTACCTGAAAATAAATTGGATTACTTATTCATCTTGTAGCTATATTCCATTCATTACTTATCCATTATAAAAGGAGAAAGAGCTTCTTCCTAAAGTAGAAAGGATCCAAAGCACTTGCAAATTTTGAGACTGTGTTGAAAGCCAAGTGATAAACTTTGATTGTAGAATGAGACATTTCAATCAGTAGTTGAGTGTTTCTTCATCTTATTATCTTAACTGAACGTACTAGAACCTATCAGAAATTAACAAAAATATTCATAGAAGGTGACTTAGGAGATGCCATAGAAATTACAGATTACACTAAATCAAAATGTACTTTTACATTGAATGCACTCATTTGGAAACTTAAAAGATCAACATATGGATTCCCATTGTGGTCTAAGTAGAACAGATTAACTTAGTATGAACTTGTTGAATATAATACTTTGGAGTAAAAAATCTAGGAAATAAAACAAGAAACTAATATTTAAAAGAGAATTGTTTGCCTACAATTTTAAATGAGAGAATATAATAAAAAGAACTGGACATTATTCAAAGTAAGTTATGAAGTAGAGAATAAATATTTGGCTGATCCCTTAAATATATTAGCAAAGATTTAAAGAAAAATCTAATATCTTGCCTTTTACTTTGCCCTACTAATGCTATAATAAAGTAATATTTTTAGGCACATAATTTACTGGGGTAAACACCCCTAATAAATATATTTAAGTGGTCTTTACCTTCAGATAAACTCCTTCTCCACTTACCAAGTTTTAGCTGCATTGGACTATTTGCAAATACTGTTACCAAACACCATTATTGCATGATTACATGTGATGCCCTGGTTGAAGCCATTGTGAAAAGTATGTTTTACAGTACACCTTGGAAAAGCTAAAATAATGTTTTTACCTCTTGAACTTTGTTGTGAATAACTATATTCCATTAAACACAGCAAAAACCAAAATGTGGAATTTAAAAAAAAATTTTCTTTGTCATTGCAAAGAACAGCAAATAGATCCATGCATTTTGGTAGTCTTTAAAATGTCTGGAAATCTAATCTCTATCTTTTTAACTTTTCTACCTTTCTTTTTCTTTTCCTTATCGGTTTCTTTCCTATTGTTAAAATCATTCTCATCTTCAAAGGAAAGCTATGACCATATCAATGAGGATTTTTATTCCTAGTAATGAAGTGATGAGAAATTTTGCCTCTGCAGCTGGGGGTAGGCCCCAAAATTCTGTAAATATTTTGTGTTGGTCAAAGTAGACTCACATTGTGTCTTTCATGACAGGTGCATGTTAGAACCCTAGCTTATCAGTCACAGAAAAAAGTCTTCCAGTTTGTAATTCAGTAACACCACTTTAAGTGTGGGGGCAGGTGGTAATTCCGTGATGGCTCTTCAGGCTTGTGAGAATCAGGCAAACCTGCTAGCTACTCCCCATCAGAGTAGGAGTCCAGTTTCTAAGCCTCAATGGGTCCTGTGGCACTCTCATGACTTGGACTCCCCTTTCTGCAACAGGCTTTGCCTCAGACACAACAAAACAAAAGCACTGGAAATAAAAGAGTGCTTTCTTGAGTAAAATTGGTTAGCGTTATTGGTGTTATTAAAAAAGCAAGTGGAATGTTTTTTAAGATAATCCTTTTTCAAAAATGATAGAATGTCGGACCTATAAGATTCTGTGGCAGTTTAGGAAATGACAGTTGATAGTTGTGAGGGTTATTTGTTGTCCCCTTGAGACTTATGAAGGAAGCTGCTTTCCAGGATTCCTTTGGAGGAAAAAAAAAGTCACTAATTCCTGATTATAAAATGCTAAGAAGGTCCTGCTGGTTCCAAGCTTTTGCAGCCGGCATCAGGTGAAGCCCCCACCCCAATCCTGACTATTCTTTAGAAAAACAGTCCAAGCTGTTTTAGACAACGACTCAAGCCATTTGGACTCTATTGGAGCTCATATTAAGATAAACGAGATTCCCATTAAAAACATTTGAGTTTGAAATCTGCTTTGCACGTATTCCTGTGGTTTGGGTTTGCATTCCGTAAAGAACATCAGAACCAATTCTGAACACATTACGGTTCAAAACGAGGGGTAACCCAAATGGCAACTATTTATTTTGCCCCGGGTGTTTTAATTATAGCATTTTTTTTAACGTTCTTACTGGGAAGTCAGTTTTCGTTCGGCTTTGGGATGTCTCTGGATATTTCTAATCTTCTACAGTGCTCCCCCGGGAACTTAATATTAAAGAGAACAGGTTTCATCAGAATGGTGTCAAATCGCCATTGAAATCATTCGTTAACTTGATATTATTTAATTATCATAAATATCGTCGGTTACCACGTGGAGTTAAAAACACTCATCCCCCAAACGGATCTTTTGTTTTTTTTCCAAGAACCCGGGGAGAAACACGTGGGAGAGTAGGGGGGCGGTGTCTCGGCTCCAGCACTACAACTCCCAGAAGGCACCGCGGCCAGGTACGCTTCCGGCGTGCCTCCTCGCCCCACGCTCCGTGTAGGCGGTCGAGGCCGCTGCCGCCGCGCCTGGGCTTGGAGAGTGTGTGGCGGGCGCACGGCAGCTGCCTTCTCTCCCTGCAGGGGCCCGTCGCTGTTCCGAGGCACGCTTTCCGCACGCCTCGCGTGTGAGGTCCACCATGAGGCGCCTGGGCTCCGTGCAGCGGAAAATGCCTTGCGTGTTTGTGACGGAGGTGAAAGAGGAGCCCGCCACCAAAAGGGAGCATCAGGTAGCCGAGGCGGCCGCGCGCTTCTCCCCGCGGCGCGGGCGGGGTGTCTGCAGCGGGAGCGGGAGCGAGGGCGCCGGGGCGCGGTGGAGCCGCCCTGCGGGCCGGCGTCTTCCTGCAGGTGCCGCTGGCGAGGTGCGGGGTGGCGGCCGCAGGACCGGCGCTCCGGGTCTCTGTGCCTTCCCTGTGGCAAGGGAGCAGATCTGCGAGGGGATTTTCCTGGTCCGGCGATTCACACCTGCCCTCGCGGGGAATTGGCAAACTCACATCTTAAATCATACTCCTTTCTTCGTAGGTCACTACTTTTGGGGGAAAAACTCAAGTGTTTACATAATCACCGCAGTGCAAAGTCTTACCTCTTTTTCCTAGAGGATGGTGACGGAGTGGCGTTCGTAGGAGACTTGCTTTATTTTACTCGGTCTGCCCAACCCCGTTCGGTCGCTAAAGATCAGACTCTCATACCAGCAGTTACCTACTTAATTCCAGTTTGGGGGTTCCCATCTCAAGGTGTGCCTATTCTCTCCGCACCAAGTGTGACACCTAAGAGTTCTTAGTAAATACTGAGGCGTAAGGTTAGTGACCTGCGTTAGGATCCTTCCTTCGTGCATAGCGAAGCCTCGATAGCAGAATCCCCAGCTAACAGCTGGGTGCTGCCTGCTCGTGGACCGCCCGCCCCCTGACGTTCTCCTCGCCCGCCTTCCTGTGTTCCAGATAAAAGACCTGCAAGGCCGACACTGCCTTGTTGTGTGTGTCTGGTCTCCTGGTGGGCACTGGACAAATATCTGTTGAATTAAAGGATGAACCTTGGAGTCGTTTCGTGCCAGTTTTTCCATGCACCTTGATGCTTTTTACTTAAAACCTCTCTCGTCTGCTTTCTGCTGTCATCACTGTTGTTGCAGTCTTAATACGTTTACACCCTGATTACTGCCTAACTGTTCTTGCCCCCAGAATGATCATTACACTTTTTTTTCTAGTTCAAACCTCACATTTACTACTAAATGTCTGTAGCAGTATTTGTCAGGCTTTTATTAACTCCCAACAAACCTAATCTATGTGAAACATTGTCATCCTGAGTAATGAGTAGTTCACTCTAGCTGTGGATTCTCAACTTTGTAGGTTGGGCGTGAAGTGTAGTTTGTGAAAGATTCCTCCTCCAAGAAAAATAAGCCCCTTCTCTTTCCCTCTGCAATTAAAAGTAGTTTATAGCATTGCTTATGGTATTAATTACCGCATAGTACACAAACCCTTGACTGTAATTCAAGGCTTCCTGTTCATCAGGTTCAGTCTACGCTCTAAACGCACTTGAAGTGAAGTCTCTGTTCTAGCAAAGTCTGTATCTTATCCTGTGAGCATACCAGTCACATTTCTGTCTCTATTTTTTGCTGTGTACTCTACCTAGATCATCTCCAGAATTTTTATTTTTTTTAATCAGATCTTCTCTGTGACATTATCCCTACCCCAGAATTGTAGAGAATCACTCCACTATCCTAGTTCTTATACACACATGCCTTATTTTTCTAGTTAAAGTCTTTAATAGCAGTAAAGAAGGAGAGCTTTGTGTACCACTTTTTTTATTATGTTGTCCTTTGGAGATATCTATAGTGGTAGATACTGTATTATGGAAGGGATGTTGGTAATTAAGAGCTCTACCGGCACAGTGATCTCTAGGATCTTTGATAAATGTAAACATAAATACCCAGCCAGACCTCGCTTCTACCACCACAGGTTAGATTGATATCCTCTGATACTTATGTCATAAATTATTAATAAACTCCCCATTTACTTTTATCTTAAAAGAACTGAATCAGGCCCTGGCCAGGTAACTTCTTAGTTGGTTAGAGTGTCTTACACCAGGGATGCAGGTTTGATCCCCGTCAGAGCACATATGCACATACAAGAACCAACCAATGAAAGCATAGATGGGTGGGACAACAAATCGATGTCTGTCACACATGAATGTAATGTTTATATTGTGCAATGTTTTTTCACATGTGAGATGAATGTTACATCAAATAATTTAGACTGAAACAGTGACATAAGCCTTTCTCAGAAATGAAAAATGACATAAGAAGGGTTGGTAGGAATCCTAGTTTTTTCCTCCATTCTTAATGCTCTTGGCTTGTCTTCTGATAGAAAAGTCATAAATGTGCACTTTACTCCTAATAATGCTCAAAGTTTTGTTTTTCTCTTTAGCACTTAGTCAGATTAACGTTGTTTTGCATTTTATTACTGTTGTCTCCTCCCTCCTTAAAATGAAAGTTCCACCAAAGACAGGTACTTTTTGTTCACCTCTATATTTCTCAGGGCCAAAAACAATGCTTAACCCTCAGGAGGTATTTAGCAAATAATGGTCAAACAAGTGATTGAACACACTGAACACCTTTGCAAGGGATGCAGCACTGCATGGGACATGGTTCCTGGTGTCAAGCTCATTATGGTGGATAAAGAAACGTGAGCCGTTTAATAATCTGCGTGAGAAGCCAGGTATTGCTCAGGCTGGTGTAACTTCTTGGTTAGAGTGTTGACACCGAAGGGTCTTTGGTTCGATTCACAGTCAAAGGGCACTTAACCTTGGCTCACGGGTTCCATCT
The DNA here is from genome assembly GCA_004026805.1 of Lasiurus borealis. Lineage (NCBI taxonomy): Eukaryota > Metazoa > Chordata > Mammalia > Chiroptera > Vespertilionidae > Lasiurus > Lasiurus borealis. The sequence continues at coordinate 9,795 of PVJN01014132.1, forward strand.
CAGCCCAGGTCAGATGGGTGTGGGAGACAACCAATTGTTGGTACTCTCGTTCTCCCCTTGCCTTGCTCCCTCCCTTTCACTCACTCTAAAAAGCACTGGAAAAAATATCCTTTGGTTTTATTAACCTAAAAAAGAAAAACAGGTATTGCTGTGATATCATACAGGAGGGAATGATTCCTGAGAACCTTATGGACAGAATATTTTTAAATTGTCTTAAGGATAAGCAGACTGTTCCTTAGAACTAGTGAAATTATAAGAACATTCCAGGTGAGAGTATGTATGATGGGGTAGATGCTATCTGTTAAACCAGTTTTCTCTCTCTCTTTTTTAAGACATTTAAAGTTTTGGCCACTGAAACTGTAAGTCACAAGGCATTAGATGCAGATATATACAGTGCAATTCCAACAGAAAAAGTGGATGGAACATGTTGTTATGTTACTACCTACAAAGGTAAAATAAAACTTCTACAAATACTATTTATTACTTAATACTCATTAAGGGCCATCCAATTTGGTAATTGCTTTCTACATGTTATCTCTAATTTTATACAATAACTCTCCATTTCCCAGGTATGGAAACTGAGGCTCAGAGAACTTAAGAAATGTATCCAATCTCTATATATCTATTCTATTTATATAAACGCCCAGTGACCCTTACAGTGGAATGACCAGAATGACTCATTGCTATGATGCACACTGACCATCAGGGGGTAAATGCTCAACGCAGGAGCCTCCCCCTGGTGGTCAGCGCCAGAAGCCACGCTCCCGGCTGGTGAGTGCAGCAGTGGTGGTGGGAACCTCTCCCGCTTCCAAGACAGTGCTAAGGAGCCCGAGCCAAGAGGTTAGGAGTGAGTAAGCAGGTGGTTAGGAGCGAGGAGTCCCAGATTGCGAGAGGGATGTCCAACTATTTTAGAACTAATCTGGCCTAAACCGGCAGTCAGACATACCCCAAGGGGTCCCGGATTGTGAGAGGGCACAGGCCGGGCTGAGGGACTTCACCCCTGCGCAACCATTTCGTGCACTGAGCTTCTAGTACCATATAATTAATGAATGGAAGAACTGGTAGTAGAACCTAGGTTTGTCTGACCTTAAAGCTGATTACAGTGCTGATTCATTGTTTTCATTATTATTGACAATGTCTCTGATTTATTTTAATGTACTTGGAAAAAAGTAGAAATTCAAATAGAAAGGGAAATAGGTCTTTTTAGTTTATTTTGGTTGGTGAAATTACCACAATTCAAGCAAGAGAGATAGGACAGTTAAATGAAAATTGAATATATTTCTAATATCAGGAAATTCTTTCTGAAATGTATTTTTTTCCATTTTTGTGGTAAAATACACATAATATGAAATTTTGCCAACTTAACCATTTTCAAGTGTATACTTCAATGGTGTGTACAGTTTGCCTTGTTGTGCTACTGTTTTCACCAGAACTCTTTTCATCTTCCAGTACTGAAACTTTGTACCCATTAAACATCTCACCATTTCCTCTCCCACCAGTCTTTCCCAACCATCATTCTATTTTCTATTATTTTGATTCTAGTACAAATACTAGAATCGTACAGTTTTGTCTTTTTTGTGACTGGCTTATTTCACTTAGCACAATATCTTTAAACTTCACCTATGTTTTATAGTATGCGTCAGAATTTCCTTTTTTAAGACTGGATAGTATCCCATTATATGTATATACCACATCCATCCACTCATCCATCAATGTACACTTGGGCAGCTTCCACCTTTTGGCTATTATGAACAATGCTGATATGACGTGGTGTAAAAAATATCTTTTTCAGACCCTGCTTCCAGTTCTTTTGCGCATATATCCAGAAGTGGAATTGTTGAATAATATAATTCTATTTTTAATTTTTGAGGAACTTTCATAGTTTTCCATAGAAATTGCACCAATTATATTCCTACCAACTTCACACTTCCAATTTTTCCGCATCCTCACCAATACTTCTTATTTTCTGTGTGTGTTTTTTTATAGTAATGATCTTAAAGAATGATTTTGTGTGTGTGTATTTACTAATAAAAAGAACAAAGGTCCATTCAAACACAAATGACAATATAATTTTCTCTATTAATATGAAGAAACTTCACTGTGCATCTTGTGGGATTATGTATAATGGTAGCAGTTGAATAAGGTTTGCTAAAGAAAACTTAGTAATGACAGTGCTTACAGCTCACAGTTTATTACAGGTGGAGGATACATAATATAGCAAAGTAAGGATGTGCATCACAACCCAAGCTCTCGCAGCAAAGGGTCAGGAGAGGCCAGGTGAAAACTCCTGTTGCCACCCTCTACCCCACCCCAGGCTCTAGCAAGACACACACTCTCAAATCAGGAACCCCTAATGTATACCGGGAGCAACTTTAAAACAGAATCCAAAATAGAGTCTCAGCTGAGGATTTCTGTATTTTGCTGGTCACAAAAGCATCTTCCTGCTAACTAAGCAGCCTCAGCAGCAGAACCCTCCAGGAGTCTCACTGAGACCAGGTGCAACTCATTAGTCTCACTATCATATATCTATTTAGTATAGAGGTAGATTCAGGTTCTCAGAAATGGTAGTTATAATAAAATATGGCCTTATAAAGGGGCACATGCTTCCTTTTTATCTCATCCCCATCAATTTTTTTTTAAAAAATATTGATTTCAGAGAGGAAGTAGGGAGGGAGAGAGAGATGGGAACATCAATGATGAGTGAGAATTACTGAACAGCTGCCTCATGCATGCCACATCTTGGGGATCTAGCCCATTACCAGGGCATGTGCCCTGACCGGGAATCCACTGTGACCTCCTGGTTCATAGGTCGACGTCCAATCACAGAGCCATGCCTGCTGGGCTTCCCCATCATTCTTTAACCAAAACTTAAGACTTCTTACAATGTCAGGTATCACTAGGTAGAATGTGTCTGTTTAATCTGCTTATTTCAGTTTGTTTTCTAAGGTTGCTTCTCTTGCAGAAAGTGACCCTACTATTTATTGAAAATTTTATTCTGAAATTTATTTTAAGGTAAGTTTGCCTCCTAATATTTTTCTTTTTCTATTATTTATTTAGGTCAGCCATATTTGTGGGCTCGATTAGATAGAAAACCTAACAAACTAGCTGAAAAAAGATTTAAAAATTTTCTGCATTCAAAACAAAACTCAAAAGGTTAGTAGGTCTTTTTTTTTCTTCAGCTTTTCATGATTTAATTTGCTGAATTTTGTGATTTATTTTTTGCTGTGTTGTTTCTATACATTGTAGCCTTATATACAATTTAAGTACTTTGGGGAAAAAAAATTAGAATTGAATATTGTTTTCTGTAAAGGAATTTTCCTGAAAAGTATTTTTAAATATCTTCCTAACATTTCTGTGACTCTTCATTATCATAAATCAGTTTATTAAAACACACAAATTATTATTTGTGTATAATAAAGAGATAATGTGCAAATTGACTATCACGTCCTTGCACAAGCTGGCCGCCCCCATGTTGTCACAAGATGGCTGCCACAAGATGGCTGGCAGGAGAGGGCAATTGTGGGCGACCAGGTCTGCAGGGGAGGGAGGGAAGTTAGGATTGGGACCAGGCCTGCAGGGGAGGGCAGTAAGGAGTGACTGGGTCGGCAGGAGAGGGCAATTGGGGGTGACTATGCCTGCAGGGGAGGGCAGTTAGGGGTGACCAGGATGACAAGGGAGGGCACTTGGGTGGGACCAGGCCTGCAGGTGAGGGAGGGCTGTTGGGGACCAGGTCAGCAGGAGGAGGGTGGTGACTGGGCCAGCAGAAGAGGACAGTTGGGGGCAATCGGGAGAGCAGGAGATGGCAGTTGGAGGCAATTGGGCCGGCAGGGGAGCAGGTAGGCATCAATCAGGTGGCAGGGGAATGATGGTTAGGGAGTGATCAGGCTGGCAGGCAGGCTACCGGTTGGGAGCCAGCAGTACTGGATTGTGAGAGTGATGTCCCGACTACTGGTTTAGGTCCGATTGCTGTGACAGACATCTCCTGAGGAGTTCCAGATTGGAGAGGGTGCAGGCTTGGCTGAGGGGTACCCCCCACCCCCCAGTGCATGAATTTTGTGCACCAGGCCTTATATACAATTTAAGTACTTGGGCGGGGGGTAGAATTGAATATTGTTCTATGTAGAAGAATACTTATAATGTACTTATAATGATAATTAGACCTGGAGACCTTCCAGATGTCCTTTCGGACAAAGCCATGGTGGCCAGGCTGAGGCAGAGGCAATTAGAAGCAATCTGGCCAGGAGGGGAGGGCAGTTGGGGGTGATCAGGCCAGTGGGGTAGCAGTTAGGGATGAGCAGGCCAGCAGGAGAGCCAGTTGGGGCAAGCAGGCTGGCATGGGGGAGCAGTTGGGGTGAGCAGACTAGCAGGGTGGGCAGCTCGGGGAGAGCAGGCCAGCATGGGGGAACAGTTGGGACCGATCATGCCAGCAAGTGGGGAGTGGTTGTGGGTGAGAAGGCTAGCAGGGGGAGGGTAGTTGGGGTGAGCAGGCTGGCAGGCAGAGTGGTTAGGGGAGATCAGGCAGGCAGGCACGTGAGTGGTTAGGAGCCAGATTGTGAGAAGGATGTCCTGTGAGATTAGGCCTAAATGGGCAGTTGGACATCCCCCAAAGGGTCCCAGATTGGAGAGAATGCAGGCTGGGCTGAGGGACAACCCCTCCCTCCTGTGCAAGAATTTTGTGCCCTGGGCCTCTTGTATCCATAATAATAAAAGAGAATATGCTAATTAGACTGGGAGACATACCGGAAGTTCTTCTAGACAAAGCTGGGGCTTGGCCAGCCTGCAAACCACCCCCAAATGGCCCTCAGCCCCTTGCTCAGGTCCGCCCCTCCCCCAGTGGGGATCCTCACCCGATGGGGGTATGGCTGGCCTACAAACAGCCCTCAGCCTCTCGCCCCCCAAAGGGAACCCCCACCTTGATTCGGGACCTTCTTCAGGGCAGACCAGCTGATGCCCACTCATGCACCAGGCCTCTGTCTATGATAATTAGACTGGGAGACCTTCCCTGATGTCCTTCCAGACAGTGCCATGATGGCAGGGCCGAAGCAGAGGAGGTTAGGGGCGATCAGGCCAGGAGGGGAGGGCAATTGGGGCTGATCAGGCTGGCGGGAGGGTCAGTTGGGGGCAAGAAGGCCAGCAGGCAGAATGGTTTGAGGTAATCAGGCAGGCAGGCAGGCTAGCGGTTAGGAGCCAGCAGTCCTGGATTGTGAGAGCAATGTCCCAACTGCTGGTTTAGGCCCTATTCCTCTGGCAGTCGAACATCTCCCAAGGGATCCCAAATTGGAGAGGGTGCAGGATGGGCTGAGGAAACCATCTCCCCTTCCCCCCCAACCCCCATGTATGAATTTCGTGCACCGGACCAGCAGTATATTATAATGAGAAACACATTTTGATTTTGTCTGCCTAAGAGACAAACATGTAATTTTATAAATCAGGCAAAAATCTCAAGATTATTAATATTTTTAATTATTAAATTAAAATACCTCAATATTATATGTTGATAGGCATTCATCATTGCATATCTATCTATCTATATCTATCTATCTATCTATCTATCTATCTATATATATATATATATATATATATATAATCTACCTATATTTGTACTCATAGTGCATTAAAAATTCATCATAAATCTACACATATAGGAACATTGGTTACTTTAACTAGACTGTTATCCTGTATCTGAAAATGGTGATGTGTCCAAAATTGAATAGCTATAGTACCCTGACCCTGAGAAGTATAGTCACATTGTGGTGATAATGAATGGAGAATAATTATATGATACCTGATATTGTGGGGTTTATTAGCTATTCCCACTTCAAATTTTTCAGCATTTTATATTTTTTAAAGTACTGCCACATATAAGATTATCTGATTTTTTTAGAATTTTTTTGGAATGTTGAGGAGGACTTCAAACCTGTTCCAGAGTGCTGGATACCAGCGAAGGAAATTGAACAAGTAAATGGAAATCCGATGCCTGATGAAAATGGACACATTCCTGGTATCATGAAATCACTTCTAAAATGCAGTTTTGTGTTTACTAACATAAAGAACCAAAGATCTATTTGCTCAGAAATTATGGAATTTAACTTTAATCTGTTTTTTCATAGTATTTATCTGTTTAGCACAAAATGAGTCTAATTTATATTAAGTAACAGTTATACCAAAGATGTTTTATATAGAGAATGTCCTCTCTGGTTTAGAATCCTAAGATGGACAGTTTACTACCTGTAGTCTGTGAAAATTAAGTGTTGAGTGGAAATAGCCTTGAAGTTGTCAGGATAGATGATATAATTAATCTTTTCTGAAATGAGATATTAAGAAGCCTTTACTTTTTAAATTGGGGAATGTGTATTTTTTTTTTCCAAAGGTTCTAGAAGACTGTTTTAATTAAGGGAGGTGAAAATAAATATCTCACAAATAGTTTTACTAGAGAAGGAAAAATGTTTGCAACAGTATGCCGAGTAGGTTAACAGGCATATCTCGAGTACCTGTACGGTGCAAAGTACTTTTAGGTTCTGGTAATACAAAATGAAGATCAGAACCCTGATCCTCAAAGATCTTGTAGATATGATGGGGAAATCCATCAATAACAGTATGATTTAAGAATCAAAAGGAAAAGGTACACATTATAGTTAGAGAAAAGAGGAAGAATTCATACTCCAATCTGTGGTGGCTAGAGGTTTACTAGTAAGGGGAGTAACATCTGTACTTAAGCTTAAGAACCAAGAAGTTAGCTGAAAGGAAGGGGCAGTGTCTCCTTAGGCACACTCCCGTGGAGTCTTTTGGAAATTTTATTTTAACACTTTATTTTGGCTGGAATGTTTGAGTATATGACATTTGAGGCGATTTTAAAATTTGAGGCTGGAGATGTGGAATGTGCTCAGATCTTAAAACGTTTGTATTTTCTCTAAAGGGATTTGAAGTTTGTCATGAAGATTATAAATGTACAGTTTTTTTAATGGAACTGAGATAAGAATGGAGAGGGGGTGGGTTTCCCTGGAGACTAGTATACCAAGAAAAAGGTCATTATAGTAACCTTGGTTAATGACAGCCACAGATATGATGGCCACAATGTTGTATGTCATAGCAAGCACAATGAGAAAGTCTATTCTAGTAACTGAAGTTAGATTGGGAATAGTAGTAACATTCAATAAGTATGAATCAAACACTTTTCAGTAAATATAAAGACAGTACAATAAATTATAGAACAGTTATGTCTGTTGTCTCTAAATGAGAGAAGGTGGAGAGAAAACTTAATTTTAAAAAAGGATTTTAATTCTGTGTCTTAAAATGGTGCTCATTTCTTACTGAAAAGTTAAATTTTCTAGTAAAAATGCTGAGTACTCTATAGTGAATAATCAAATTAATTTCTCAACAGAATTAAAATGAAACCTTGTAATTTAAAAAATTATTATTTAAAAAGTAGTAAAACATTTATTTCTACTGAATTTAAAAGTGACTCTGTAATACAGTATCTGGAAAATATGGAAAATTTGCAACAAAAATAAAAATTACCTTGACTCAATGCAGAGAAAGACAATGACTAAAAAAACACACTTTTTTCTTTAAATGATAGGGTGGGTACCAGTGGAGAAAAACAACAAGCAGTACTGCTGGCATTCCTCTGTAGTTAATTATGAATTTGAAATAGCCCTGGTGCTGAAGCATCATCCTGATGATTCTGGTCTTTTGGAAATTACTGCAGTGCCACTATCAGACCTCTTAGAACAGACGCTGGAGCTTATAGGGACAAATATTAATGGAAACCCATATGGTGAGTAAAGCCTTTTTCTGTTCAGTTGTAGTTATAGTAATTCATTTATAAGGGCAACCTAGGTTCAACTTACACACAAACATACACACACACACACACACACACACACACACAAAAGTGATTAATCAACTTGAGTTAAGTAGCCTAGGGTAATAGCTATTTCTTTTAATTTTATGTCCATGGAGAAATTTATGTTTTATTAGTAAAAAACGTTGATGTTTAGCCTCTTGTCCTTTCCTATAATCCTATATAATAAAAGGCTAATATGCAAATAGACTGAACAGCGGTCTATACCAGTGCACTAACCACCTGGAGACAGATGCTCAACACAGGAGCTGCCCTCTGGTGGTCATTGTGCTCCCACAGGGGGAGCACAGCTCAGCCAGAAGCTGGGCTCATGGCTGGCGAGCGCAAGAGCCTCCACAGCATTCTAACATCCCACAAGGGCTCCAGGACTGTAAGAGGACTCAGGTTGGTCTGAGGGATACCCCCACCCCCTGCAGTGCATGAATTTAGTGCACCAGGCCTCTAGTAACTACATAATTATAATACTACATATTAAAAGATAATTACTCACGTGTAACTTTTCATTGCTTTTTAAAGTTTAGGTGAACTGAGCTGAATGAAAATCATGGTATGCTTTTCATGACTAGGTAATTAGTGTAGCATTAATAGCTGAGTGTAAAGTGAATAAAGAATTGGCAGTGAATGATGAATTGAGTACAAGTCCCAGGGACACTATGGAGTACATTGTTGACTAGGAGGATGGATGAAGACAGACGCAAGAACAGTGCAGCTTGAATGGCAAAATCCTATATAAAGATCAGAAGCAGACTGATTGGCAGAAAGAAGCTAATAAAGTAATTATACAAATTACCAGAAATGTGGCATGGCTGTTTGGCAAACACTGAATAATAGTTGAATGTGGCTAATGATGTAGAGTGTAGGACAGGGGGTGGTGGACTTCTTTTATAAAAGGCCAGACAGGAAAGATTTAGGTTTCGTGGGCCAGACCTCTGAAACAGGCCATAGATAGTACTTAAATGAATATGTATGATTGTGTTCCATTAATATTAGTTATAAAATCAGGCATCTGGTTAGATTTTCTCCACAGGTCATAGTCTGTGGACCCCTGATAGAGAGTGCACAAAGGTAGAATTTAAATTTAATGGGATATGGTGCCACTTTTGAGTGAGAGTGCTTGTAGCATCTTCTCTGCAAGGAAACCAACTAAACTTTTTGGTAAATATATTCTTAAATATTTTAAAAAGCTTTTTTATTTGGAAAGGTAAATGTTTTCTTTCTTCTTGAAACCTTTGCATAGCTAATAGCAAGATTTTTATCATTTAGGATTAGGAAGCAAGAAGCATCCATTACATCTTCTTATACCACATGGAGCATTTCAAATAAGAAATCTACCTACCTTGAAGCACAGTGACCTGTTGTCCTGGTTTGAAGGTTGCAGAGAGGGTAAAATTGAAGGAATAGTATGGCATTGCAATGATGGCTGTTTAATCAAGGTAATGGCAGAAAACAGCTTATGGAGTTATGTCTTATATTCCTCAAATTAGAAGTGGCACTAAAATGCTTTCTACTAATGGCAGTAATTCTAATGGTGCCCACTCAAATTTAATTTATCTCACATGCCACCATTCTTATATGATAGTGTTTTCCAGTGTACTTCTTCTGTGAGGCATTGGTTGTTCTAGATGTGCTTAGGACTGAAGTGATAGAAATGTCTGGAAAACCCTGCGTACAACATACTCCCTTCTTGGAAATTCATGTCGCATATTAGTGTTCTGAGACATTCTGTAATGATAGCTTTTAATTCTGCTTAATGCAGTATTTCCCAAATTTACTTGGTTATAGACTTTGTTGGTTAGAAAGTGCCAAGACTCAGTTAACATATACAGAATGAATTATTTTATATTTTGTGCCCTTTCTGTTTGTCTCCTGGACTTGACTATTTGGTTTCTCACAGGTTCTTAAAATTCATGTTCAAAATTGGACCTAGTTATATCAACCCCTCGACTCCAACTGAAGCCAAAAACTTAAGATACATTTTTAACCCCACTCTCCATTACTTCATACATACAATTATCAGTTCTTAAAGATTCTGATCTATTGAATCTGTATCTTTCTCTCCAACCAATTAGTTGTTAATTTGAATTTAAGCCCAGATTCACAGCTTGAGTTGTTATATCATCGCCCTCTTAAACATTAACTTTCAGTGTTATTCCTGTTCTGCTCATTCTTTATAAATGAATGAAAATGTTACTTTATGATAATAAACAGATATGTAGTATGTCAGGGGAGAAGCAGCTATGAAAAAAATAAAGGGTAAGATAAAGGGGAGCCTTAAATAGTGCCTGGAATTTAAATATCTGCAATGAAGAAAATGCAGGTTAGAGCTAATACTTTCCTTTCTCTTTCCAGGTCCATCGCCATCATCTTGGTTTATGCTGGCCAATTCCAGATACTTACATGAATTCAAAACCGGTTATTATTAACATGAACTTGAACAAACATGACCATGCTTTTGATACTAAGTGTCTATTTAATCATTTTTCAAAAATAGATCATCAGAAATTTAGTAGGCTCAAAGATATAATACTCGATGAATAGACTGGAAATGTTATCAAAAACCAGCTTTATTGTTGTTATATTTGAATGTTGAATATTCTGCCATGTGTAAAAGGTGAAAATATCTCAAGGTTCCTATTTATTGTTCAGTCTAATGGAGAAATAAGTCTTCCAGCATTTGAAGAAATGAATTTTCCAGTTGAAAATATCTAGTCAAAGTCTTATTTAGAATCAGCAAATTTTAACCTCTGGATTTAAAAATGTAAGTGATAGTAAGCTCCCCCAATTGTACAAAGGGTTGGATTCTGTCCACTATAACAATAATTTAAAGATGACAATGAAACCAATAATTTTGGATCATTTACTTGCAAAATTAAATACGCTGAGTTTAATTTAATCTTGCTTAACATTTAACAAGACATATGGCTCAGCCTTATTGTGTGTGTGTGTGTGTGTGTGTGTGTGTGTGTATATATATATATACAAGTTATAAATACATATAAAATTTAAGAACCATGACATATAAATTGGTAAGAATATAAAACCCCAATTTTAAATGTTAAAACTGTTACTCTCATATTTAAAAACTTAAAACATTATGAATGTACAGAAGTTCACTATAGCTCATTGCCTAATTGATCATCATCATTTAACTTTTAAAAAATCTTTAAATATATACTTTTCTAATGTGTTAAAAATTTCATACAACTTTATTTACTAAAATTTCAAATTCCGGTAAAGGTACAGGGTATTGGAAAGGATATCATGTAGGTCAGAGACTTGTAAATAGTAAAATAAAAACTGTAATTATAGTTGGCCCTTAATAAGTGGGGAAATTGACAGGACTTCCCTCTTGGTCTTCAAACTGTTCAGAAACAGCAACAGGACTCGTTAATTCAACTCCAAATTGTTCAGAAAGTTTTTTTAACTTCTCTTCTAAAAGAATATTTTTTTTCACTTCTTCTTTGTAGTTATACTTAAGATCTTCAATTTCTTCAAAAAACGATGGATCTAAATTTTCCAGTTCTTTCTTCAGCTTTCTTATTTTCTCCTAAGAGAAATATATTGTCTTTAAAAGATATCAATAAGATATCAATTTATCATATATGTGTGTGTGTGTGTGTGTGTATGTATGTGTGTGTGTGTGTGTGTGTGTGTGTGTGTGTATGTATGTATGTATATATATATATATATTCCTAAGGGACCATTATGACCAGATGGTAGCTATGATGTGCACTGACCATTAGGGGGCAGACGCTCAATGCAGGAGCTGCCCCATGGTGGACAGTGGGCTCCCACAGCCAAACTTCCATGGCTGGCCAACTTCCCATGGCCCCTCCCCCAAGCTGGCCACCTCCTGGCCTGATCAGCCCTGATCTCTGGCCAGGCTGAGGGACCCAACCCATGCATGAATTTGTACACCTGGCCTCCAGTAAGTATATAATACACTCCTTAGGTTTAAACTAAAAGATTTATTTATAAACATGAGCAACAAAGTAACCTGAATAGCAGATATAAAGACTGAAGTATTAAGATTTTAATAAGATTTTATTGTGCACTATAAGTAACTAACTTGATTTGCCAAATCAAATGATCTGTTCTGTAAGTTATATCCTAGTCTTTGACTAAAATTTATTAGCTCTTAAATTAGAGGAGGATTTAATCTTTCTCCAAAAGCATATTCTCAGATACTCAGTGAAGCAAGCAAAAAGACATGGCTATTCACATGACATTAAGGTTGTTTTGGTTAAGATTCTTTAGCTTAGGCTTCTTTTATATTTTCTTTACAAATATGTAATTTGTAATGAGTAATGGTCAATTTCTTATAAATGTATTTATGATCAGGGAAATTCTAGGGCTTCTTGCCTGACTAAGAGCTATGCACCTGGTGAAGAGGCAATTTGAGCTTTAGAATAGCCAGTAACCACTAGTTAACTTTCATATCATGTTCTTTTGTTCTATTTACAGATTCCTGAAAGACATAAAGCATAGCAAATATCTTTTTAAGGGAAGGGAACTATTCCTGAAAAGATTTTCAAAAGGAAATCAAAGACACTGTTTGCAATGTGACCAAAAACTTAAGAAAATATTTAAATAAACTATATTTGTGACAATTAAAAAATAAATTTACTCTTTAATCCTATTTGTTTTACCTCAGGTTTTTTTGGTAGCTCTTATATATTTTATAATAGATGAATATACTGGACTTTGAAATGTCAAGATCAAATATAAAATGTAGTCTCAGGAGTTTTTATGATACATACTTAAAATTCAAACATGGTGAACATAAAACTTTTCATAAGCTATTTTCATAAAATATTTATTCTATAAAATAAAAGCCTAATAAACTAAGTGTCTGGTCATCCATTTGTCCCTTCAACCAATGAAAGCATAATATGCTAATGATGTTATTCCCTCTCTACTATTCGCTATGATGTGCACTGACCAGTAGGGGCCAGCCAGTCAACCAGTCGCTATAACATGCACTGACCACCAGGGACAGACACTCCAACTGGTAGGTTAGCTTGCTGCTGGGGTCTGACTGATCAGGACTGACCAAGGTGGGATGAACATGCCCTAGACCCTCCTATTGTCCCTCCCCAGCTGGGTAATCTCCCACGTTCCGCCCCGCCCCTGAATGTGCACTGGTGGGGTCCGTTGGCCTGGCCTGCACCCTCTTGCAATCCAGGGCACCTTGGGAGGGGATGTCAGAGAGTCAGTTTTGGCTGAATACTGCAGGCCATGCTGAGGGACCACACTGGTACATGGGACATGCACCAGGCCTCTAGTAATAATATCTTATATAATAATTCTATATAATAAAAGGGCAATATGCAAATAGACTGAATGGTAGAACAACTAAACAATCAAAGCATAATATGCTAATGAAATGCTAAGGCTGTGTATTCACCACCAAGGGACAGATGCTCCAACTGGTAGGTTAGCTTGCTGCTGAGGTCTGGCCAATCAGGACTGAGTGAAATGGGCTGGACATGTCCTGTAGGCCTTCCATGGTCCCTCCCAGGCTGAATGTGTACCAGTGGGGTCCCTCGGCCTGGCCTGCACTCCCTTGCAATCCAGGATCCCTCAGGGGACATCAGAGAGCCAGTTTCAGCCCACTTCTGCAGACCACTCACCTTGGAAGGGCACCAGACACAGGGCTTGTGGCTGGCTAGTGCTGCTGTGGCAGCACAAGTCTCTCCTGATCAGGATTGATTGGGCACAAGCCCACTGCAGGCACAGTGGGGCCAAAATGAGCAGAGTGGCAGGTAGGAGCTACAGGCTGGGTTAGACTGCGGGTGTCAGCCCAATCCCTGCTCACCCAGAAGGACCCCACCCCTGCACAATTTCATGCACCAGGCCTCTACTAATACTATAATTAGGTATATTATTTACCTTCAAATGCTGCTTTTCTAGATCTGATGTTTTCAGTTGTGTCTCTAGATCCTTTATCTTTTCCTTTAGTTGATCATGATCTGCCAAAAAAAAAATTATATATGGCTAATATGCAAACTGGGCCTTGGGAGTTTGATTGCTATGACATGTGCTGGCCACCAGGGGGCAGCACAGAACAAAGGAAGGCTCCAGCCGTCAGCTGGAAGGCTCCAATCGGCCCTGATCACCTGCCAGGCCTAGGGACCCTACCCATGCACCAATTTTGTGCAATGGGCCTCACTATGTTAACTAGACCCAGCTTTTTTCTACTGTAAGATAAAGGAATCTATTTTAGAGAATAAGGAGAAAACTTATGAAACTAGAGCCTGGAAATGTGGCATTTTATGGATGAAACATTTTAGGCTGTGAATATTATGTTACCTTTATTGGGTAATTTCATGGCAAAGAGAAAAAACATTTGCCAGTTATTCGATGTAAAGATTGAGGTTAACTTTTTACATGGAAGAAACCTTTTTTCCAAAGAAAAATTGTAAAGCCAGGAAAATCTTTTAAGTACTAAAAGTACAACAGGAGAATAAGTAGACTGTTAGGTAAGGGGCTACAACTGTAAGCTGCTCAAATTGCCCATTACCTAGCAGCATTGGCTAGTCCATGTAGGTCATTACTCAATTACTGTGTAAATGCCATATAGAAAACATGCTAAGCAGCATGGATAACACAAACATGAATAAATCCTGATACTTAAAGGTAAGTACAAAACAGCATAAGGGCTTTAATTTATGAATTTCTTCGCCAGAGTTAACATCTAATTTTATAACAAGATTGGGCAAATGGTATTTTTGCTGTAATTACCATCTTCTGGAAACGTACTTTCTTTAAATTAAACACTTCCTGTATTGTGTCATGTGGTCACTTTGCAGCCATTGAAGGGTATAATTAAAAAAGCAATAATAAAGCTTAGGAAAATAATGGGCAGTAAGCATATTTTTATGAATAGGATAAGACGTATATTTTATTAAGGTTCTCTAATTATAAGTTGGAGACAGAAAATATTCTCCTCACCCTTTTTATGGAAATAGCAGAACCCATCTTCCTTAGGAAGGCAGAGCAAAATTGTACTTTTCCAAGCTTCCCTCATCTTTGCAGAAAGTGTTAATGATTTTTTACAGAATTAATTCCTAACCACTGGGAAGCTGTATTGAGAAGATTGTATAATGAGTGGGCTACTATATATAATACACTGATTGGTAATGTGTAGCACTTTTCAAAAGTTAATGACCACTTACATTAAAATAGAATTTCCATAACAGTTAAGGCTTGATTTTGAGCCTTAATCTTTGAAATACAATATGGGGGTTCAGAAATTCCCTTTCAGGAAACAGGTTTAGAACTTGCCTATTACCAGGTCTTTGGTCTACTGTGTCTAGTCTATTACACCAAGCCAGCTGCTTTGAGAGATACTATTGAGAGAGAGGTTATATGTACTTTTAGTCACTGAATGGCAATGCAGCATACTGGTCAATGGCAGGATATAAAGAAAAGCTTTGGAGTTTCCTAGATTCAGGTTTCATTCTGCCTCTGCCACTTTCTACCTGTTGTGACCCTGGGGACAGGTAACTTAATCTCATCAAATTTGTTTATCATAGGAAAAGGGAGGCAGTAGGACCCACCATGCAGAATTATAAATTATGAAATGGTCATAAAGGATTTAGCATAGTGTCTGGTACAACTCATACTACATGACAGCTTTAATACAAAGTAGCAACAAGACTATGTGAATAAGCTCTATGAAGTAATCATGTGGTTCAGATATTAACTGGCATAATTCTTTGGCAGAGAGAAAGAAACAAGCATCAAACATACAGCTCAAAGAATGAATTCTCATTATTTACAGTAGTTACGGGTCAAGTCAAGATAATGAATTAGTGAATATTGAATCGTTGCTCTTAAGGGAAAGTTATATGTAGTTAGATATAGATAATGGATATATAATTATACCTATATCTAAACATATAACTATATCTCAGATTATAATCCTAAATCTTGGAAACATTTTGGTAGATTCTATTTGTTTTTCAAAAGAGAAAAGGTTTAGAAGTACCAAATAGCTTTTCTGATACTGCCCCACTACCCAATGTGAGAGTTGGGATTCAAACCTAGTCCAGCTGGCCCCAGAACCTTAGCTTCTGGCCCTAAGTTGCATTGCCCCCTACTGTCTCCATTCTCTGGTCATCTCTGTATGAAAGCTGAACAAGAATGCAGAGGTCACCTGGGATCTCATCTGGGAAAGTAGGTCTGACATTTTTTATTGCTCTATTTTCACAACATACCTTGAGTACTGATTTCGGAGTTATAAGTAAATTTTGTGAGTTAGTGAACTAAAAAATACAGAATCTACAAATAATAAGTATCAATTATTCACTGTGTGTATGTGCATATATACATAAGCACATAAGAACAGGGGAAAGACTAGTCATCACTTTTGTATGAGAAAAGAAGGGGGTAGAAGGATAGAGATTACTTCATTAAAGGGAAAAAATAAAGAATATTTTTACTTATACATGTAGTTTATGTAGTTTTTAAATTAAGGTTACAATAACATTTAGAAAAACATGTTCAGAGGGTTTAAAAGGACCTACATTTAAAAACAGGAAGCAACAATCATCACTCAGCACTGTATCCTGATTAAATCTAACACCAAATGGAACACAAGGAGAAATACATGTAAGTACTTGCTAAGGGCTCGATGGGAATAATATTACATGGAGTAAGAGATAGCTCCACAAAACTTACATTGGGGTTGGACTTTAAAGGAAGAAAGTCATGAGAAATCTGTGAATAAACCAAAAATGCAAACCCTAATTCAAAACCTCAATTGCCTAACATGCTATAAGTTTGCTATAAAATACATTACCATGTAAGGTGCTCTCAGCTCCGCCTTGGTCTTTGTGTACTTCTGTCTGATGGATTAATTCTTCTTTTTCTTTTTCCAGCTTACTATTAGCTAATCTAAAGCACAATGGTAATGTTATTGAAACAACATACAACAAAAAAACAAACACTGTTCCACAAAATACTTGGCATTTTTTATGAACCCTAATGTACAGCACTTAGAACTCATTGATATTTATAAAGATTCATTTACTTTTCCTCCTGCAATATTACCATTCCTAAAGAAAGATCATGGAATAAAAAGTCTTCATGTTTTTCTTAAAATCTGATCCGATGTTACTTTCAAAAGTAGTTTTCCTACTGGAAAAGCTCATGAGAGCATGCTATTCAGAACCTGGTAAGTAAAGGCTCCCCTTCCTTCCCTCCCCTTTTGTTAGTATTTGCCTCTGAAAAGTTAAGTTTTAATACATTCTGTTATACTAAGAAAGTTTAAACTACATTACAAACTTGATACTTATATTAGGACCTGATTTACTGTGGTTTTATTCCCAGCATCTATTATATAAAAGATAACATGATTGGAATTAGGAGGATAAAATAAGACTGATCAGCCTCTTAGTAGCAAGGTTGAAAAATTTTACTCTTTAGTTATAGTAAACCTGGTTAAATAAAAAGATAAAAAAAGAATTGTCACATGAAGAGATAATGTACCTGAGAACCTGAAGCTCCCTTTGAAGGCCTTGCTTTGTTTCAGCACCTTCAGGAATATGTTTGAGAATCTCAATCTTTGGGCACAATGAAAAATTAGAAAGCAAAGTTAGACATTAAAATGAGATTTTATAAAGATATATCCTATACATATAATAAAAGGCTAATATGCAAATTGTTCCCTCAACCAGGAATTCAACCAGAAGGCAGGGCCAGCCTGGCAACTGTCCTCAGCCCCTCCTCCAACAGGCCCCTCATCCTTGGCCAGTCCAGCCTGATCACCCTGATCAGGGTGAGCTGGCCAGCCCCCACCTGGGCACCAATTCGTGCACTGGGCCTCTAGTTGTCAATAAAGCATAATGTTAAAAGTTGTATCCATCATGTTCTACTCAGTGTTTATTCAATAATTTATTAACTATTACATGCCAAACATTATCTAAGGCATAGAGGACAGAGAGTGAAAAAAATAGGCAAAGTCCCTTGCTCCATGTTCCCATGGTCCTTATATTTTTAGTGAGGAAAGGTAATGATTGTGTAATGTGAGGTGATAACAGTACCAGATGGAAAATAACGCAGGGTAAGAGGATAAAGAGTGATGGAAGATACTATAGGTTTAGGGAAGGTCCAAACCTTCCATTTAAACAGAGATGTAAAGTGAGAGAATGAGCTATGGGAATATTTGGGTAAATATTTTTTGAAACAAGAACAAGGCCCTGAAGCTTGAATGAATTTGGTTTGTTCAAAGGACTGAAAGGTCAATGTGGCTAGAACACTGTGGATGAAGGTAAAGCAAAGAGGAGCTAAAGAGAAAAGCAGATGCCAGACCAAGTGGATCCTTACAGGCTATGAGAAGAACTTTACAGTTTTATTCCAGGATAACGGGAGAACCATTGGAAGATTCTATGGATGGGACTGCTTTATTTGCTTTATGCTTCAAAAGAATTACTTAGAAACTATGTAGAAAATAGATCAGGGGAGGGAGAAGGCAAAACAAGGCAAGAGTAGAAGCAGGGAGACCATTTGGGAGATTATGAGAATAGTTTAGATGTGATAGAACAATTTGGACTACATTGGCAGTGTTGGAGGTGTTGAGATGTTGTCAGATTTTGAAAACTGAGCTAACTGATTTATGAAAAAGATGTGAGGTGTGGAACTAAGGTTTTGGGCTTAAACAAATGATGGTGTCATTTACTTAGATGGGCCTTCCAGGGTAGGAATTAGTCAAGAGTTCATTTTTAGCTACATAAGATAGTATCAAGGAGTGGCTTGAGATATAATACATTATTATAAATGTATATAAAAATTTTATAATAAATGTAAATAAAAATTATATTACTTGCCTGTTGCTCAAGATCTTCAGTGTATTTCTTAACTTTTTGTTCCCTCTTTGTTGCTTGTCTTACAAGCTGTTTAAGATCAGTAAGGCTTTGGGCTTTTTTCGCAATATCAGTTTCTAATTCTTTCAATTTGGTTTCATACATTCTAAAAGCACAAATGAAAATAATAGGTGTACACATGGAAAATGATTTCATTGATTTAAGACAGTTCAAATTATTACACTAAAAATAACAAAGAATATCTTATTACACTGTTTCTTTAAGTCAATCCTTTTGCTACTTATTTATTTAGCATTAGTTGACAGCAGGTACTCCTAACTAAGAGACAGGCCAATTAAAAAAGAAAAGTTAGGTATTTCCCAAGGTTATAAACAAGGGTGGAGCTTGAATTTGATCATGTAAAATATTAAATATCTTTTCAGTCACAAAACAAAAAGTTAAAAGTAAAATTCATTAAAATATCAAATTCTATATTCTTGGATATTCTTTGAGGAAGAAAAGGTGAGAGAAAGATACACACACTGATGAAAGAGAAACATTGATTAGTTGCCTCCTCCACACTCCCTACTGGGGATCTAGCCTGCAGCCCAGGCATGTACCTTGATTGGGAATCGAACCAGCAATTTCCTGGTGCATGGGACAACACTCAATCCACTGAGCTGTACCAGCTGGGATGTTGGGTAATCTTATGAATATATTTAGGATTACAAGTTAAAGCATCTCTCTCTCTCCACACACACACACCAAAAAGGTATCCAGGTAGAACAAAACCAAAAGAACACAGGACACTGCTGGAAGAAGAAAGAGAATGTGCAAAAGCATGGATGAGTGAAATGGCCTATGATGGGGTGGGATGAAGCTTATAAATATCTGAATAGATACATAACCTTTAGAGAAATGATAAACAGTTCAGAGAAAAAAACACATAACAACAAACCCAAATGTCAATAAAATTGTTTAAAACATTGAGCCAAAATGGTTTTATAAGCACATCATAACTCCTCAAAGGGAGACAATGCTTATAATATTAAAACTTTTCCAGAGAAAAGAAGGAATTCTATGGTAACAAAATCAGGTAAAATCAGTATAAACAAGAAAATTATCTCAATAGATTCCAAAAGCTTTTGATAAATCTTAGAAACTCAGATTAGAAGGAAATATTCTTACCCTAACAAAGACTATCAACCAAAGTGGTAAAATATTAGAAGCTCACTTCTTCATTTCATTCAATTTCCTTGCTCAAATGCCACCCAATCAGAGGGGCCTTCTCTGATTGCCCAACCTAAAACAGCATCACCTGGCCTGCCTCAGCAGTCAGTATAAGGCCTGACAAGAATCCCACCTACAGACTGTAGCAATTTCTTTGGTGTATTTAGAGAGGCTGCAGGCCAAGGATCAAAATTAGTCTTCTGTCAAGTAGATTCTACTAAGACTTACGTAGTTTTTAAGAGGGTTTACTGAATGCTCAGTTTCCTGTACAGTTCTGAGATTAAACACACAATCTAAAAGGCAAAGTCATCTTCAGTTAAATATTACCACCCCTCTCAAGTATTTACGAGCTTCATAAACCTTTTTCTATTAATAATCTTCCCTAAAGGTTCACAGAGCCCTTTTTAGAAAAGGAAGGACAGAGATTATCATTTCCACAGATACAAAAACATGATCTCACAGAGAACAGATATAATGTAGTTAAGGTCACAGTGAAATTAAGTATTTCTCTATGAAGCTACCTGGCTCTCTGAAGGAAGCTAAGCAAAGTAGGCCTGCTAGAAAAACAAAAAGCACAGTCTGGCATGCAGCAGGTACTGAGCAAATATTTGCTGAATAAATGAATCTTAAAGCAAAATCCCTTTAGCCCATGCATTATTATAGAATTCTATTTAATAAAAGAGCAATATGCAAATTATCCACCACTCCGCTACACCCACAAGCCATGCCCACCAGCCAACCAGAAGCAAGTATGCAAATTAACCCCAACCAAGATGGCTGTGTCCCCGGAGTGAGCACACCCTATTAAGCTCAAGCCTACACTGAAGGCTACAAAGTTTCAATTATAAGAAGATAAATAAATCCCAACAAAAATGGTGGCAGCCACAGAGCTGGAGAGAGCAGGAGGCTAGGGTTGCCCACAGCGATGGAGGAAGCCAAGCTTTCCACACACCCTGGCCAGCCTAGGCCTCCACTTAAGTCTACAATGTTTCAATTGTAAAAGATAAATAGATCCCAACAGAAATGGCTGCCACCACTGAGAGAGCAGGAGGCTTGGCTCTGCTCCAGGCTATAAAGTTTCAATAAGTCCCAGATACCAGGGCCTCCAGTTGGGTAGCCATGGGGTGTGGCCTGCCTGCAAACCACCATAGGCCCTTCACCCAAGCCGTCCCACATCCCAAGAGAACCCCCACCCTGATCTGAGACACCCTTCAGGGCAAACCAGCTGGCCCCATACATGCACCAGGCCTCTATCCTATCTAATAAAAGATTAATATGCAGATTTACCATCACTCCAACGTACAAGATGGCTGCCTCCATGTGGTCAAAGATCCTGTCCCCATGTGGACACAAGATGGCCAGAATAGCTTTTATTTCTCAGTATATTAGGATAGGAACTAAAGACTTCTCATCAGGACAGGTTGGCCATCTGGGTTGCCCTCTAATTACCTGCATAACCTGCTTTTCTTCTTAGACTTGGGGGACAAGGGCCAAGTGCAGGTCCACTAAGGGATATGTAGCCTCACAATGCTAAGGCTCCCTTCCTAGTTGTAGAATAGTGATTGCCATCCCACCCTTCATCAAGTCCATTCTAAATAGCAGGTAAACAATGAAAGGGAAACTAGAATTACATGGAAATAAAGAACCCTAGGCATATGGGAAGATAAAGATGTGTTTGCCTTTGAATGGGGTCAGCAGACATAAAGAACACAAGAAATAAAGGATGACTTTAATGGGAAAAGAATGGGCAAGATTTCATTGGTCTCTGGCTTTTATACTATTACTTGAGGCCCAGTGCATGAAATCCGTACACTGGTAGGGTTGCTAGTGGCTGCCTGCCGGGTACTCATTCCCTTCTACTGGCCACCTGTCACAGGTGGCCAGGATGTCCTACCCTTTCCCCAGCTGGCCCCACCACCTGGTTGAACTCCCAGACAAACTCCCAGATGAGGGGACATCTGCATACTATGCTTTTATTATATAGGATAAGCAGCTGCTTATGGTTGGAAATGAGATTGATATCAAAGCCTTTCATTGACTCATAAGTCATGATGAACGACTGTGGTGATAATGGCAATGCACACAGGAATGTTTCCTTGTGAATTCCCACCACCTCTTTCATAGCCACAATGTTTACTTGACAATCAGGGATCACACATACTTATAGAAAAGGTTCACGGAGTAGGAGAAAAGCAAGTGAAAGGGAGCATAGGCCAGTGAATTCATCTGTTGGGGTTATTTGAAGGACAAGTTGTGCAGAATACAATGCCAAAATTACAGCCCAGCCCAGATCCAGTATGTGACAGGTTGTCACAAAATGGCTCAATTATTCCTGGCTTATACTTGAGGAAGAAAATGAACACAACATAAAGCTGAGTTGGAGCTGGATCAAAGCAGTACCCAAGAGGAGCTGACATAGCAGTAGGCTCCTGGCTGATAGCAGCTTTCACATGCCCATCCAGCTCCAGAAGCTCAGCCCAGCTCAGCTCTGCTCTGTCCCGGGCCCTGCTACTCAAATTAGTTAAATACTTGAAGGAAGAAAAAGACTCTCTGGCAATGCTAGAATCAAAAAAGAATAAGTATCATGTTAAAACAAACAAGTGAACAGTTCAACAGAAAAGAACTAAGTGTCATATTAATAGTGAATCCTAATAGTATCATATTCTTTTAAAATGGCAGAATTAGAACTGATTCAATTTTGTTAATTTTAGACTACTTATTCGTACCTTGTAACAACAATTGATTTCCAACTCTTGCTATCAGCACCCTCGAGCTGTGGACCTCTACTTTCGGCCAACTGTAACCTCTTTCCCATATCTTCTAATTGAACTGTCATCTTCTCATTCAATATCTCTAAGTTATTCTTGGTTATCCGCAATTTCTCTGCAGCTTCAGTTTCCTGTCATTAAGAGCTAATTAGTATATTATGACAAAATGTCACACTGTTGTCACAGATGCAATATACTCAAAATGATCACTATAAATTAGAAAATAAAAATCTGGAGTTCGAAATGCAGATTAAAATTGCAATAAAAATCTCATATTTCTTTACTCTAAAACAGCAATATAATCAGAATAATTAGAACAACAGATCATTTAAGTGGGGTAGGAAAAATATATTTACAAGTATTTAATTCTAGTGGCTACTTTAAATTTGTCATTTTGTTTGATTACTTTAAGTTTGTTATCTTTGTCTATAATACTTACAGAATAATGGATAGTTTATGTCTTTACACATTAAAAATATGTTTTGTTTTGACTCTAATACTTGAGAGATCTATCTATATGCATAAATTATGTATATAGATACACAGATTATTTCCACTACTAAACACCATGTTCAAAGAACAGCATCACTCTGAAGATTCAACTTTGTATGGTGGATACACAGTACAATATACTTTGTGTGGTAGATACACAGTGCAATATACAGACCTTAGTAACACTGAAACCCACACCTGAAACTTGTTTGATCATGTTAACCAATGTTACCCCAATAAATTTAATTAAAAGGGGAACCATTAAAAATACTAATTTCAATCTGTTCATTGGATCATCCATATAAATAATAATACCTACTTGTTTGGGAAAGGAATATATTTTGTTACTTCAAAAGGAATCTTACTGTTTGTTTGACAAAACAGTTTTCATATACATCTTATTGCACAGTTGGCATTGTTCTAAGTCAGTGTACAAAAAGTCACTCACTTAAACCTTACAGCAACTCTATAAAACAGATATACTTATTATTCCTACTTTACAGATGAGGAAACTAGAGATATAGGTTAGTAGCTTCACCTAGTTACCATGGCTAATAAATGACAGAGCTAAGATTTAAATCTCAGTTTCTACATTATACTACCTCTTAATTTATTACGTTTTAATTTTCAACATTCCTCATGGTGAAAGGATGGCAAAAATAAAAACATAATTCATAGGAGTCTTAGTAACTAATTTGAATAAACATGTCATCAACTTTTTTCATTCAGTTTTTCCAAGATATATTAACATAAAGATAATTATAATCCCTAATGAAAAGTCATACTTTTTTAAGTTCTTTACGAAGCCGTTCATTTTCAGCAACAATTTTCTCTGTGCCTTTGGTCTTAGATTCATATTGCATGCTCAACTGTCGCCCAAAATGAGCTTTAAGTTTTTCTAATTCAGCCTAGCAATAAAAAACAATTATTAAAACAATGAAATACAGTAAAATATGATCTTGTAAATTCATCAAATTAATTAAAAGTAGTTGCAGAGATAATAGTTGATATAATTATAATTAAAGTTTTCCATCTATTACTAGTCATCTACAGCATAGGTTCCCAACCCTGACTATACACACTAGAATGAACTGATGACTTGAAAAATTTCAAATCACAGTACTTATGGTAGCACCCACCCCACAGGAATCTAATCAATCTCAGGACGGGGACTTAGGCATCTATATTTTTTAAAATAGATACAGGCAATTATTTTTTTGCTGGATTCCCTAAAATTGAAATAATGAAATGATCGTAATTCTAACTACTCCTAGTCTTATTTCCAGTAAGCTTTTTTGTATGTGCAAAATATCTCCTGCAGTCATTAAAGCCATTTTATATAGATGGGATATATTCAAATTTTTCCTTTAAAAAATAATTCAAATTATAATAGTATATTTCATACAAAAGATCGTATTTAAAATATCACCTTCAACTTTTCATTTTCCAGCTCAATATTAGCCATTTTTTCACTGGTCAGTATTCCTGATGCTTTTTTCAACTGTTCATTTTCCCTTTGGACTTTTTCAACTACTTTTTTCATTAAACCAATGGTTTTCTCTAGTTCTGGAATTGTCTTTCCACTTCTGCCGGACTACAAAAGAATATAACTTGCAATTAAGTTAAATATTTTAGAGAATGTAATATAAAGTATCAATAACATACCAAGCTCATTATTACACTCATATTATTGATTTCTAATATTTGAAGCCAAAGCTTATATTCTTTCAATTTATCATTATAAATAACCCTCTAAGATAGGAATTATAATTCTCATTTTACATACAAGAAAATTAAGAGTCAGAGATTTGATATTCCTAAAGTCACGCAGCTGTTAAGTAACAGCTCAAATATTCTATCCTTGATGTCTTTTCCAAATAAACAAACTTAAGAACCTGAATATTCTATTTAGCTAATGTTCATTACATTATGCCAGTTTTCTTTATATGTGATAACACCTACCCCCCCACACACATTGTCTTTAAAGAACTCATAAGTTATTGAATTTGAATTGCAGTGTAAAAAAGATGATTTTCTTTAAGAATAACCATTGATTAGAAATGCAGTTTCTGACCACTAAAATAGAAGAGATAGCTGAAATTAAAAAACTGGTGTAAAGTTATCAAAAGATCTGGGTCAGCAATTAATAAGTTTAACTGCTTATAATTTAAAGTAAAAAGATTTTTAATAGTCAAGTAAAATAATCTGCTTACTTGTTTGGCATTTTGTTATATTCACACAGTAGTAAATAACCCTAAAATATAAACTTTTACATAATTTCAATACTGTATATTTTTACAATTAACTTAGAAAAGGTTAAATTAACAAATAGATTTTTATTTATGAAATGAAAGTTGCTGACTGCCAACAGATATATGTCTGAATATTTCTGTAATGACATTAATTGTTTTTATCAAATCTATCATATATTTAATATTATTACTTGACAAAGTTTTTGTCTGTCATGATTGCTTCCACTTGTACCAGTTAACAACATATCAACAGGGGATTAAATATATGGTATTGACCTCGTAGGCAACATTTATTTATTGTAAGAGGTGAATACGATATACATGAAAAAAACAACAATACAACAAAATTTGGAAAATGTCTTTACAGAACATTATACTAAGAAGTTGACATAGACATCCTATTTAATAAAAAAGCAATATGCAAATTGACTGTACCTCCACTACACCCACAAGCCACGCCCACCAGCCAATCAGAAGTATGCAAATTAACCCAACCAAGAGGGCTGCGGCCATGGACCGAACAGGAGGCTTGGGTTTCCCTGGCAATAGAGGAAGCCAAGCACCCTGCACACCCTCCGCTCTATGCTACAAAGTTTCAATTATAGAAGATAAATAAATCCCAGATACCAGGGCCTCTGCTTATATTGATGAGGGGTATGGCTGACCTGCAAACCACTATAGGTCCTTTGCCCAGACCGCTCCACACCCCAAAGGAACCCCCCCTGATCTGGGACACCCTTCAGGGAAAACCAGCTGGCCCCCACCCATGCAGCAGGCCTCTATCCTATCTAATAAAAGAGTAATATGCAAACTGACCATCACTCCAACACACAAGATTGCTGCCCCCATGTTTACATAAGATGGAGAGCAGGAGAGGTCAGTTGGGAGGGATCAGACCAGCAGGGAAGGACAATTGTGGACAATCAGGCCAGCAGGGGAGGGCATTTAGGGGTGACCAGGCTGGCAAAGGAGGGCATTTAGGGGTGACCAGGCTGGCAAAGGAGGGAAGATGGAGGTTGGGGGGGAGCAGTTGGGTGGGAGCAGGCCTGCAGGGGACAGAAGTTGGTAGGGAACCGGCCTGAAGGGGAGGGCAGTTAGGGGTGACCAGGCCTGCAAGGGAGGGGAGTTAGGGGCAATCAGAAAGGCAGGCAGGCAAGCAGTTGGGAGCCAGCAGTCCTGGATTGTGAGAGGGATGTCTGACTGCCCATTTTAGGCCTGATCCCACTAGGATTGGACCTAACGGGCATCAGACATCTCTCAAGGGATCCCAGATTGGATAGGGTACAGGCTTGGCTGAGGGAATACCACCTCTCCCGTGCACAAATTTTGTGCACCGGGCCTCTAATCATAAAATAATTGCACAATGTTAGAATTGGACAAAGGAGCACTTAGCAGTTACCTTAATGAACAAAAGAATGATTCCTGAAAGTTAAATGTTTTCAAGGTGTGGAGAGATATGCAATGGCCCTATCTCTTGACGTAGAGTACAAGTGAAATAACATACATGTAAGGTGTGAGAGATGATAAAACATTAATTTGAAATACAGAAAAGCTTAATAATGTTTTATATTGTAGATGCAGCAGAATAAAAACTGAAACTGTAAACTAGTAAAGGCATATCACTACTGTTATGACTTATCCCTGAAACCAAACTCACCCCTCTAACATGGCCAAGTTTCCGCTCAACTTCAGCTTTTCCTTTTTTAAGAAATTCACACATTTCCTTCAAATCTATTACTTGATTCTGTAAGATTAAAGCAAACATGTAACAATTTAACACAGTAATGGCCATTGGAAAGAAAAGACAAACCATGCATCTGAACTAGCAATCGCTTTAACTGAATAGCCAAACTCAACAAGTGGGTCTCTAGCAACAAGAAGGATTTTGAACTAATACATATGTTGAATTAAAGTGTATAAATATAAGCGTATTATGTATATGAATTTTAAGAACTATTTTTGCCTTAATGTGCAATATAAATTTTAGTTTAGGATGCTGATTTTAACTGTACCATAAATTACATATGTAAATCCACTTGGTATGGAGAAACAGACAACTGAAATTCTAACACTGGCTCTAACAGTGTAAAAATCAGAATGAGAAGCAAGAAATAGCTAAATTATATGATTACCAGTGGAATTAACAGATTGCTAATATTTTAGGTCAAAAAACAGAACTGAAACAATTAACCAGACAAAAGAAAATGATGATTCCCATAAATAACATAAGATTTGAAAAACCAAAGATAAACTTTATACAAACATCAAAATAAATAACGTTTCTAAGAGAGACAATTAACCTAATATATTTTTAATTTAAAGATTTGATTTTTTAGGAGCTATCCTAATATCTTAAAGTGTGAAAATTGTTAAAGAAGTATGCCAGGAATCCTCTTAGTGCTGGGCATTTGAACTTGTTATTTCTGTTGTCCGGAACTCTTTTTCAATTATTTGTATAACCCACATCTTTATTTGTCCCCTAGCTCTATACTAAAATATCACATTAACCAAACTACCATATTTTTAATTGATTGATTTGAGAGAGAAAGAGAAAAACACTGCTTTGTTGTTCCACTATGTATGTATTCATTGGTTGATTCTTGTATGTGCTCTGAACAGGGATCGAACCTACAACCTTGATGTATTGGTGCAATGCTATAACCAACTGAGCTACTTGGCAGAGCTTCCTTACTAGGGTATTTTGAAGATTTTTTTTTATTATTATTATTAATTTTTTTAGAGCAAGAATGTCAAACTTGCAAATATTTCTGCAACTCAACCAATATAATGACATGTAACAAACATTTTAATAAAAATTCTGTAACTTAATTTCTACAATATCCTTTTATACATAATCCTAATAAAGATGTAACATGCTAATTGATCATCACACCCTCACAAAGATGGTGGCATCCACAGCCAAAAGGAGGGAATATGCTGATTGACTGCAATGCCCACAATGATGGCAGCAGCCACAGGTCCCTTCAGTCCACCTGGGGCAGCAGGGGCATGGCACAGCCAGGCCTGCCCCAACGTGGCCTGGCTGCTCCGCACGCCTCCTTCCAGAGTTCCCCAGTCCTCTAAACTCCCAAGTCCCAGGGCCCAAGATGCAGGCAAGCCTCAGATAGTGGCTGCCCAGCCACCCAGGGCAGGCCCAAGGTTCAGGCAAGCCTCATATGGCAGCTTTCTGGCCACCCAGGGCCACCGGAGGCTAAGATAACCAGGGCCAGCCAAGGTTTGCACTGCTGACAGTGGCAGCAGCAGAGGTGTGATGGCAGTGTCCCCTCCCCCTGGTCACTGGGTCACCTGCTCCTGAGGACTCCTAGACTGTGAGAGGGGGCAGGCCAGGCTGAGTGACTTCCCGTCCAGTGCATAACTTTTCATATATATATATGTGCATAAGCAACTGATCTACTGGTCACTATGATGTGCACTGACCACTAGGGGCAGACTCTCAATGCAAAAGCTGGTTGTCAGCTCCCACAGCAAGCAAGCACATTTGTGGTGGGGCAAACCTCTCCAGTGGACACCCCCCTCCCCCATGCACTCTTCCCCCATCTGGAAGCTGGATCAGACTGGTTGCGTGCGAGTCCACGGCCACTTCCTAGTCATGGGCATGCCAGCATTGCCCTAGGAGGACACGTGGAGCAGCAGCAAGCCCACCAAGTGGCAGTGGTGACAGTGAGTCTAGGATGAGCAGGAGCAGCAGGCAGTGTTGGATTGCTTGTTCTAGCCTGAACCCAACAGGCTACACCGAGGGACCCCACCAGTACACAAATCCATGTATCAGGACTCTAGTTATTAATAATGAACTACAATGTTCACTAATGACTGATTACTATAATCATGTTGCATTCATTTCCCTTATGCAACTTACATGCAGGTGTACCACTTCTCTACACTAATATTTAGGAGCGAATATTTTAGCAGCTGATTGCCACGGCATTAGCCTTACATTGACTTGTTTGTTGTGTGCAACAGGAAATATTTTGCTTTCAGAGAACAAGAAAAATATGTTTATTTGCATTGCACTTATTAATTTGTGCAGTTATTCAGTATCTGGTAAGTTAATGTTCAAGAAAAAATATTAATTTTTATTAATATATTCTATTATATGTTAAAAATGACTCATTTATTTTAGCCCTTTGTATTCAGCATGTCACTATTGAAATAAACCTACATTTCTTTGAAAATTGAAGCTTTTGTTTTTGTGTGGCCCAAATAAACTTAAATCTTGTTTATTTGGCCCATGTTAGCCTTTAAGTTTGACATGCTTGTTTTAAAGAGAGAGGAGAAGGAAAGAGAAATATTGATGTGAGAGAAAATGTCAATTGGCTACTTGCTACACGCTTCTCTACTTGGAATCAAGCCTACAACCCAGGTATGTACCATAATTAGGAATCATTTTGGTGCACTGACGGTGCCCAACCAAATGAGTTACACCAGCCAGGACAATACAGTATTTTAAATAGCAATTCCTCAAACCCCCACCTACCCCTTTCACACCACATTTACACCAACCGTGCTGTTTTTCCTTAGCATTTAATATAAGATGACATGAATTCATGCATGGGCAGAGTCTATCTGGCCTGCCCTGATGAGGCAGATCAGGGCTTGCTGGCCGGGGAAGGGGCTGCAGGAGGTTGGCCAGCCAGCCCTGCCCCCATCGGGCTTGCTGGCTGGCCACAGTGTCCATCATAGCAACTGGCCATTCTGGTCACTTGGCTTTTATATATATAGACTAGGGACCAGTGCACCTTGAAAGGAACTGTGGACTGCGAGGCTATGGTGGCCACAGCAGCAGGTCTTGGCCCAACCTCTGTGCCCCTGCTCAGCCCCTCCCATCGCAGCCCCCATTACCCTGTCTTCCAGTAGCCCCACTCCCAAAGACACTATTCCTACATGCTGATGGTATAGAGCAATTGGGGCCAGCACCAACAATGGGTGCAAGAAGGGTGGGTGCAGTCAGCAGGTGCAAGCTGAGGTTGCTGTCCAACGGGGAGGACTAGGGAGAGGTGGAAAAGCCCTCAGGGGCATTTGGGGACAGCAACCACTGCTAGCACTTGCTGATGGCGACAAGCAATTGGGACCATTGCTGGATGCTGTCAGTAGGTGCAAGCGGCAGCTCTGGCACTGGCAGTGTGTGTGAGCAGAGCTGGTACTGGCAAGCAGGTGTGAGCGTCAGGCAGGACTGCAGTTCATGGGAGCAAAGAATTTTCAGTAACCACCAGAGGTTCGCCCTGATTATAGCGACCGGTGCCCTGCCTTAGTCTGGTGACCCTGCTCACTTGCTCAACCATCCCACCATGGCTGACGACCACCATGTTCAGCACTCTGCAGCCTGATGCCAACACCCACCATGTTCCACATGTGGTCCCTCGTGGTCAGCACACATCATAGCGACAATTTGTTCTGTCATTCAGTCTATTTGCATATTAGCCTTTTATTATATAGGACGAGACCCAGTGCATGAAATTCGTGCATTTGGAGGTATACCTCACCCTGGCCTGCGCTCTCTCACAATCTGGGAGCTTCCGGGGGATGTCCAACTAACGGCTTAGGCCCACACCCCTAAGCCATCAGTTGGATATCCTTTCTGTTGCCTCAGAGGCAGGAAAGGCTCCCACCACCACCACTAAGCTCATCAGCCATGAGCCTGGCTCAGGGCTTCTGGCTGAGTGGCGGTTTCCCTGTGCCACCAAAGGGCAGCTCCTGTGTTGAGTGTCTGACCCCTGGTGGTCAGTGTACGTCATAGGAACCAATTATTCTGCTGTTTGGTCTATTTGCATATTAGCTTTTTATTATCCTACTAGAGGGCCCAATGCACAAAATTCGTGTAAGTGTAGGCCTTTGCAGCCCCAGCTACCTCAGCTGCCCTTTCAGCCCTGGCTTCATCCAGAAGGTCATCAGGACAGTCATTCCACTGCTTGGCTGTCCAGTTGATTTGCATATTACACTTTTATTATTATAGATATTGATCTGTTTACTTATCAGCCTTCCCCACTAGAAGATAAGTTCCATGAGTGCAGGAATTTTTTCCATTGCTATTTCCCAGTATGTAGAAGAGTACTTGACACAAAGTAGACCCTCAACAAATAATTGTTAAAAGGATAAATGTAGGAAAGTATAACATTTTTATGAATATGAGTTTTGACTTCTTTATAAGCTAATATGGTAAGCATAACAATTAAATAGAAAGCAAAAGGTTTTCAGGCATTTGATTTTCTATATATAATAAAGAATACTAAATTTACCTTCAATCTTGGCAAATCTTTATTTGCTTGTTCAAGTTGAAACTTTAGTTCAATATTTTCAGATGACAACTTCAAGTTTTCCCTCTGAAGCTCTTGTTCTCTTTGCCAATGATTATCTGACTCTATTTCTGAAGTCTTCAGGAAAAAACAGGAATACTTTTAAGGTTTAATAAATAAAACTTGTATAAATTTACTAAATCAGAAAACACAATGCTAAAATGGAACGTTTCCCTCAAAAGAATATGGAGACCTCTGGAGTAAACAACCAGAAGTAAATAAGAGTATAAAATTTGCAGGAGAAAAGGTCATATATTTTAATTAATATTGAAAGCAAAGTCAAGTATGACTTAACAGTGTCTACACATATAATGAAAACCTCCATATATATTTTCATAACAACTAAACTATAGCGTTTATATTTTCAGTCCAATAATAAAGTATGATGGTATTATACCCCACCTCCCACCCCTAAATTCTTATGTTGAAATTCTAATTCCCAGTACCTCAGGACCTTATTTGGAAAAAGGGCCTTTGCAGAGAAAAATCAAGTTAAAATAAGGTTATTAGGCACTGGTCTAAGTGTTCTTAGACAAAAAGGAAATTTGCATTCAGACATATAACAAAGAAAGACACATGAAGACACAGAGAGAAGACTGCCATGCAACAGATAATGAGAGAGGTCTGGACAGATACTCCCTCACATCCTGAAGAAGGGATTAGCACTATTAATACTTTGATTTTGGATTTCTGGCTTCCAGAACTGTGAGAATGCATTCATGTTATTTCAGTCATCATATCTGTGGTTCTTTTGTTATGGTAGCCAGAGCAAACCAATACACACAAGCCTACAAAAATAAGTGCCTCAATTCCTTCCTTTCTGAAAGCTTTCC
Source organism: Lasiurus borealis (assembly GCA_004026805.1). NCBI lineage: Eukaryota > Metazoa > Chordata > Mammalia > Chiroptera > Vespertilionidae > Lasiurus > Lasiurus borealis. Next base: position 42,353 of record PVJN01014132.1, read on the forward strand.
TCATTCCTTGAGCTAAAGCAATCATTCCCTCATCAGTAACACTATATTTGCATTTCTCTTGGCATGAATCCACCTTGAGTTTTACTTATGTTCAAATACCATAGGTTATTTGAATGAGAAATCTGTGCTTGACTACTTTTTTCTATAAAATGGAAAGTCTCAAATTCTCAATTACTTATGTAGTGGGGAAAAAGAACCATTATGAACCTGACAAAAGAAATGAGAATTGGCTTTCATCCATTTTCTCTGAACATTTAAAGGTATGATTTTAGTCAATGTTTCGAAAACTTAGGTGACAGAAATATCTTAGGTGGAAAGAATAAGGAAAAAAAAAAGAAATGCTATTTGACTTCAATTGGGAACAAACTTGTCTTATTCTGTATTGTGTAAACTTCCTCAAAGTACTGTGTACATAGAAAGTTCATAAACTATTGAGTTAGACTGTTAGAACTGCATTTAAATTCTGTTCTGCATCTTTTTTTATAAGTAATTCTTTTTAAAAAAACATATTTTTATTGATTACAAAGAGAGAAAATGTTCTGCATCTGGAGATGTTTTCTTTAAGCTTCCCATGTAAATTACCAGTAATACACTGTAAAGTATTGTGACTGTTATATGTAAACAGAGAGTCTAACACAACATAGATAGCAATACATGTAAGTTTCCTGTTTTCATTATAAAAAAGTATCTTTATAATACCTGGAAAAAAAAACTACTGAAAAAACTTGCTATGTATATTAGAATGTCATATAGCATCACAACAAATTTTTATTGATATTATTCACTGTATGAAGTTTTACTTGTATTGAGATTTTATAGCGTGCTGTATTAGAAATTTATAAGGCAAAATAAACACCTCTCAAGTGCCTTATTTTTGCTATTCTGTTTTCTAATCTAATCATTTCAAGTGAGCACCAATGGTAAAACAGGGAGTACTAAAATGATTTAGGAAATGTATAATTACTACTTTTGTAAGAACTAGTCAAATGTTTTGGTGTAAGGAGGAGTTTATTAATAATTAATATTTTTTACAAATCCTACACAACTCTTTTTCATTTGTATTACATATATATACTACTTGCTATAAGGAAACTCAGTTAACAAAGAAAGAAAGGACTGCCATGTACTCAAACCTGGGGCCCGCCATTTCCTGGCTGGACTGGTACATCAGACTCAGAGTTTGCCTGAGTAGCCTCCTCAGCATACGGATTCTCTGCAGCAGCAACTGTGGCAGGAGCCTGTTCCTCCCCGGGAGATTCTTCTGGGTCCATGCAGCTGCTGTGACTGAGGTCTTCAGCTATGTGTTTCTTTCCTTTCCCATTCTTCACTAGTTCATTCTCTTCTTTTACTTTATATTCCTGCTTATTATTTTCACAACAATCTTGATTAATTTTCTCAATTTTAGGATCGGGATCATTTTCTAACTGGGTTAAAATCTGCCCAGGTATCATCATTTAACCTAAACAGACTTGATTTATTGTTTGGCCTTGCCTCAGATATATTTAAGTCAGTAGAATCTATAATATATCCTTCTTTGTGTTTTCCTTCTTACTATGATACTGAGAGTATTTCTTGATTCCTGATGATCTAAGTTGTCATTGCCATCTATTCCCTTCCCATTTTTAATTCTGAGCACTCTTAGGGTATGTTTATTTTTTAGTTGTTCCTTTATAAAGTGTTCTTTGTGTGAAAAATATTGTGCCTGTATTTATTTACACTGTTAGAAAGGGGAGAAAGAGTACTTGTGTTATGTAACAGATTCTGCTTCATGCAGAAAGCAAAAAAACATGACAAGAAAAGAAAAATGGTAATAAAAGAGTACACATTGAGTGATTTAAAATAAGATTCTAGTAATTCTTCATTAATGAGTCTTTATAAAGAACACTAAAATCACCTGTCACATGTTTGATGGATAATTTGATAACATATTTTCCTATTTACCTAATTGCATAGTCTTGCCACAGCAAATTCATAACAACTATATTTGACATCTCTAGAAGTTATTTGTAATCAAATTCCATGAGAAACATAAGAATCTTAAGTTTATTGTTATTATATAAGGATTAAAGAAGTTAATATATTATTAGTAACTACTAAAAATAAAAGTTGAATTCACTATATTGATACATATTAAGGACAGAGATGTGCACTGGTCTTGGCCAGATAAAGGTAAAAATTGATTTTACTTACAAAATTTACCATTAAAAAAATAAAAAGATATACACTTACAGAAGGCCTAGAAGAGGCATCCTTTGAAGACTGTTTTTCCAAAGTGTGAAGTTTTTCTTGGAGGTATCTGTTTTGTAAACGCAAATCTTCTATAACAGAATCTCGAGGAAGAGCCTGATGGGTCCTAAAAACAACAATCAGTCTCTTTACTATCAAACTTCAACTTTTCACTGTGTGTTTTATATTAAACTATACAAGAGAGAATAAAATTATATAACATATTTATTTACACTGTACTTATTTTAAATATTAAAAAACTATAAACTTTATAAAATTAAATTAGGACATTACTATTTACATTATAAAATGATCCTCAGATTAAAAATGACAGCAGAGTAGGAGGATCCTGCACGGACATGTTCCCCGAAACAAACTGGAATTTCAACTGAAATATGGAAAGTCTCCCTGAATAATCAACGGAAAACTCACAGGAGAGAACCCTGATACCCAAGAAGCAAAGGTGAAGACTGCATAGAGACTAGTCGTAGGGGCAGAGGTGCAAAAGGGCTGGCTGGGCACCCACAGACAGGAACTGGAGTCCCAGAGAGATATCTCAACTGGGGGAGAAGGGATGCCACTGAGAACTCTGGGATCTAATCTCCAAACTGGGATCCCCAGTAGAGAGCACCAAATCTGAGGAGAATACCAACATAACATCTAGCTGTGAAAAACAGCTAACAAGTGGCAGCTGAAAGTTCAGGCAACCTCTTGAAGGGCCAACACACACAAATTCCCTGTGGAGCCATCCACCTTGTCTTCTGGCAGAAGAGGGGAAAGTGGCCTGGAGCTATGAGAGTAGAACCCAGGACTGAAGACTTGGGGGATAGAGCTCAGAAGGCAGATATCTCAAGTTTCCTGGTCTGAGTTATTCCCTCATGCAGTAGAGGACATCTTTCCCACATAGACTTTTGCCTTGCCTAGGGAAGATAGTCAATACACCCTATTGGAAAACACCTTACCCTGAGGCCACTTAAAAAATTAAAAGTTCCAAATCTGGCTTGGCTCAATCAGCCTGCTGACTGAAAGGTCCCAGATTTGATTCCAGATAAGGTCATGTATCTTGTTGCAGGCACATTCCCAGTGGGAGTGTGTGCAGGAGGCAGCTGATTGATGTTTCTCTCATCAATGTTTCTAACTCCCTATCTCTCTCCCTTCCTCTCTGTAAAAAATCAATAAAAAATATTAAAAAAAAGAAAATAATTAAAAATAACAATTAGCCTCCAGGCAGAAGCAATTGCCCCGCCTTGTTGAAAAAAACTCCCAATACCTATGGGTAATTGCTTGGGGGCAATTCAAGTGGGAATCCTATCAGTCTGTAGACAGAGGTGGTCTCTGGATGCTTTGAGTCTTTGCCTGAAGTCAGAAATAGCCTTTAATACTGTTCTGAACTAGAGATTGAGAGATGTAGAGGATCTACCTAATATATAGTCACAAACCCAAACAGACAACCAAACTGAGGAGACAAAGAAACAATCCCCAAATGAAAGAATTAGAGAATTCTCCAGAAGAAGATGTAAATGAAGCAGAGGTAAAAAATTTATCTGAAACAGAGTTCAGAGTAGTAATGGTAAAGATGCTCAACAGTATGAAAAAAGATATAGTAACCAAGAAAAAAAGAACACCCTGAGCTAAAGAATGACATAACACAAATAACACATTGGAAGAAATACACAACAGAATGGGAGAAGCTGAGGATATAATCAGTGAATTAAAAGACAGAATTGAAAATATGACTGAATCAAAGAACTAAAGTGAAAAAGCAATTAAAAAACAGGAGGACAGTTAAAGGGAGCTGTGGGATAATGTGAAATGTAAAAATATTAGAACAGCAGGTGTGCTAGAAGGGACAAAAAGGCAGAAAGGAATAGAGAAAGTGTCTGAAGAAATAATGGTAGAAAACTTCACTAACCTGGAAAGGAAAAAGTCATAAAAGTTCATGAGACACAGAGAACCTCAAATAAGAAGAACCCAAACAGATCCAAGCCCAGACACATTATAATTAAAATGCTAACAATTAAAGACAAAGAGAGAATCTTAAAGGCAGCAAGAGAAAACTGTTACCTACAAAAGAGTTCCCATAAGGCTGACACCTGATTTCTCATCAGAAACTCTACAGGCCAGAAAGGAATGGCAAAGTAATGGAAAATAAGAATCTGAGATCAAGATTACTATATCCAGCAAGCCTATTATTCAAAATAGATGGTAAAATAAGGAGTTCCCAGACCAAAAAAAAAAAAAAAAAAGCCTAAAGGAATTCATTACCAGCAAGCCAGCATTACAAGAAATGCTAAATGGATTACTGTAAAGGATTGCTGAGAATAAGAAACACAGAGAAAACCTAGCATACAGAAGAAGTAAAATGGCTATAAATAAGTTCCTTTCAATAATAACCATAAATGTAAATGAATTAAATGCTCCAATCAAAAGGCGTAGGGTAACTGAATGGATAAAAAATATGACCCAACTATATGCTGTCTACAAGAGATCCACCTCAGAACAATAGACACATACAGGATGAAAGTGAAGGGCTAGAAAAAATTTCCATGCAAATGAAAAAGAAAAAAAAAAGCT
>PVJN01014133.1:0-47466 GCA_004026805.1 Lasiurus borealis
CCTTTGCATTTTTGCAGCTGATGCAAATAAGGCTCTTACCTTTCGATTGAGACATTTTCCCCTTTCCTTTGATGGGGGAGGGGAGCACAAAAGACTTTGCCTTGCTTCTCTTCTGTAGCTAGTTTTGCAACAAAGATGCAAGCTGCAGGCGTGCAATCCTCATGCAAGTGGAGTTTCTCTTGGCCGATGCAGCAGATGGGCTTTCAGAGAATCAAGATGGAAATGCACACCTTGCAAAACAGACTGGAAAGTGATTTTTCCCCCCAGTTGCAACGTTAGGGAAGGCTGTGCTGCAGCTACATGATGGGCCAGGGCTGGCAGCTAAAAGCTCCAAACTTGGAACTGAGTATCTTGTGCGCAGACGTCCTTCCTGCGAAGGGCGCGGGGGCCGCTGGGTAATGTAGTTCGCGGGCAGAGTCCACGGGGCTCTGATTTAAGGAAACGTGGTTGCTCGGGTCGCTGAGCGAGATGACTGCCCGCGACCGAGATCGGGCTCAGATAAGGCGGACACTCCCTCGGCAGGGAAGTGGTGAGCGAGAAACCTTAAGGCCAAGGGGGGAGAGGGGACTTTTGTCATCGAAAAGCCCCTGAAACAACAGTTGAAGACCATGATGTTGGCTGAAAGCGTTTGGCTCCCTCCGAAGGTCCTTTTGGGGTGTCCTGCGTTTTGCAGGCAGCACCTGTTGTGGGTGTTTGATCCTCGCACCTCCATTTTTAAAAACGTTTTCCTCGCATGGAGAGCCTGCTGGTGGCTTGGCTGGCTTAGAGGTAAGGTTACCTTCGCAACTGCGGGGAAGATGCACCGTTTTCAAGTTTTAGTTAAGAAAGGATCCAGGTTCGCTGACTTTCAAGTAACCTGACTTCAATGGCAGGCGGTGGGTGGAGTGGGAGTTCCTATTTCTGTGGTTAAAGAGGAAGTTGTGCTTTTTCTATATCAAAGCTTAACTTGATCAGAGTTAAAATATTTAGATGCTTTTTCTCACCTGGGGGGAGGGGATGGGTGGGAGAAAGAGTCCTGGTCAAAGGGAGGAAATGGGTAGCAATCTTAAATTCACAGTGTCAAAGGCTGGATCTGTTGCATTTCCTCAGCGAAATTAGCAGACATTTGTTGAGCTCCTAAAATGTGCCAGGCACCTGTCTAGGGCCTTGGGCCATTCCTGCACTTGTCACCATTGCTCATGGAGGACCGGGGTGCAGAGAATAATTCCGGGCAAGGAGTGGAGTGAGGGGGTTGACATCAGCTCAGGCTTCCACTGCACCCAGTAGGACCAGGCTGGGAACTGTGCTTGGAAGGCAGAGGGGGAAGAATTGAGAATTTCAGGCCTCGGGGGTATGAGCCAAGGGCAGGGGAGGAGTGAAGACCGTCTATATAGGAAACACTAAGGCTTTCATACCGACTCGTCTACACAGGTGGTGGGGGTGGGTGGACTTTCCAGGTGAGGAGGACTCTGCCGGGCCATAAAGGCAGAGAGAGGTTTGGACTTTATTCTGCAGGTGCCTGAGAGGTGGGGAGAAGGTTTATGAAAAGAGGCCCGAGTTTCATCCCAGCTCTGCTTTGAGGAGGAAAAGTTGCCCGCTGCCACTGGGGGAGGTGAGAGAAAGATCAGGTCAGGAGTGAAAACACAAAACGGGGCCCCTTATGATAGAAATGTCGTGAAGAATTCTAGGAAACCAGGGCCTTCTGAGTAATGGATGAGTCAGAAGGGAGAAGGCTACCGTGTTTCAGCTCCAGATAGCACTTAAGTCACAACAGTCCATGGGACTCACATGAACTTACTGAAGTTGATCCCCTCCGCTGACATGATTAGGAAATACGTACCGTATTTTCTGGCGTATAAGACGACGTTTTTAACCCAAGAAAATCTTCTCAGAAGTCGGGGGTCGTCTTACACACCGGGTGTTGTCTTATAGGGCGAGTATATCCCAAACTCTATATTTTAACTAGAAAAGTTGGGGGTCGTCTTATACACCCAGTCGTCTTACACGCCGGGAAAATACGGGTGATCAAAGTCACCTCGTGTTCCCTCCGCTCCTAAGAGAAAGGGACTTGCTGCTGACGTCACTGTCCTGGGCATGTCCATGCTGCCTGTCCCGTCCTTGTTTTCCTGCGCCTCATCGAACCAGCGGGTATGTGGGTACGGAGAGGCACTGCCGTGTACCCACCTCACTTTTCCCAACTCTGACGGAGCCCCTGCTGGGTGCCAGACCCTAAGAGAGCATGCAGACTCGCGTAGCCCCAGCAGGGCCTGCGCAGCCTAGAGTTCGCTTCCATTTGCGTTGTATGGGAGGTCAGCCAACAGTATTGCTCTTCCCTTGCCCCAGATTCCCTTCGTGATGGAAGGGTTCTAATCCCCACTTGTCCAGTGCGTTTTACGACTGTCATTTCTGCTCACCCATCCCCTGCAGAGGCATGCGCAGTTCACGGCTTGTGTTCTGCAAGTCAACCTGAAATTCATATTCCCATAGAAACAAATGAGCTGTTCCAGAGCCAGGACACGAAGACACAGGCATGCGAAACTCCTTTGACCCATAAATGAGCCGAACCCTATCTTTAAAGATAGGAAACTTAGTCCATGTTTTCTTTTCTGGGGGAAAATATAGAGTATTTTGAATTTCCACCAGGAAATCGACCTCTCTGTGAAGTCCTGGGCTCCAGGGGAAAGGGTTTCTCTTCTTGGTGATGAACGGTTCCCTCTGTCCACCTTCCTGGGTGGAAGAAGGGGCTGGCCTTCTCTCTGCTTGCCCGTTGGTGGCAATGTCCCTGGGACAAGAATCCCTCCCACGTTGAGATGCGCAAGGATGAAATCTGGCACGATTGTTCTCGTACTAGAAGGTACACCAGATGTTTATCTTGAGGGGGGCCTGGGAGCCTTCTTCGAAGCCCCCCTATTTGTCATTTTTAGGTTTTTCTAAATTGCCAGGTCGATGCATTCTCTCTCCTCCGGCTTCTCGTTAACCTTCAAGATCAACGGCAGACTCCCTGGCTGGTTTCATTGGCTCCTCAAGACCTGCTCCTGCTGATGATCCAGCCTCATTCCTCACCCTCTGTTGATGCTACAGCCGGAAGCCAGGTTTTCTTCCTCCTTGTGTTTCCATACACTACTCCCTCTACCTGCAAGCCTCGTCCTTTCTCTACCCTGCGCATTCTGATTGTCCTTGCAGCTACGGCTGGCTTAGCTGGCACTTTCCTTTCGGCCACTTTCTGTGACCACCTTCAGTGTGAATGAAATATACTCCCTAATTGCACATCATCCTGCACACACCTCTCTCATAACACTCATCGTAAGGCAGACAGGGGTCCATGTGTGCATTTGTCTCCCCCAGAAGACTGGATGGGACTCGTGAAGACCAGAGAGAGACATGTGTGCCCAGTGCCCAGGATCTAGACCAGTGGTTCTCAACCTTCCTAAGGCCGCAACCCTTGCATACAGTTCCTCATGGGGTGGTGACCCCCAACCATGAAATTTTGCTACTGTGATGCATCTGATGTAAATATCTGCATTTTCCGATGGTCTTAGTCGTTTGACCCCCAAAGGGGTCTCGACCCACAGGTTGAGAACCGCTGATCTAGACTATAGCAGGGGCTCAGATGCAGCTGAAATAATGAGTGGCGTAGATAAGGACAGGACCTCTGACCACGGCTAATCTAGAAAAACTAGATTCCAACGATGGGAGTCAACGAGATTCCAGCTCTAGAACACCTGTGGCAGGCCTGGTGCTTTCCGGCAACAGGGATTACATTTTTGGAAAGAGGCCCTTAGGTTCAGTCAGACTGGCTCTGACAGAATTATTCTAGAAGTGTATGTGGGGTGGGGCAAGGGCTGGGTTTAGGGTGTCACAACCAGAGATAACATTTCCCCCTCCTCCATTATCCCCTTCATCCCCGCCCAGGGTTCATTCAGCCATGTCTACAGACATTTGTGGTTGTCATAACCAAGGGGATGAGAAGAGAATGCTGGTATCTAGTAGGCAGAGCTACACATGTGTATATATGCACACATATTCCTTTTTCTCCTATAACACTCACTCATTTTCTTCTCTGATCCTGCCCCAGGTGGCTTTTGAGAGTCTGAAGAAGTCAGAGCTCTACAGAAAGCCAAATACGTGGTTGTGTTCTACATGTGAGGTTCAAATTATAATTTGGAACTCCTCTGTAACATGCCTCATTCCACACAGAATTAACTGCTGATTTGCATGAGACGGGGTGACCGAGAAGAATGGCGCCTTGGCACCCAGATTCCCAGATACCTCACCTGGTCACTTCTTCCAGAGAGAACATCTCCAGAACCCCACGTTTGTACTGTACCTTCCTTTTCAGCCTCAAAGGAATGAAGAATCTTGTCGTGGCTGCCATTTCCATTGTCAAAGGTGATGTATGACAAAGGTCAAGGGTGATTGATTCGTGCCCTGGAGACATGAAATGTGCATATTGAACATTTTTTCGATTACAGAAAGAGCTGGGGGAATTTCTTTATAATGGGGGTTGTCAAATAATGGCTCATGCTCCAAATTCATCGTGCCTGCTCTTTTTGTAAATAAAGTTTTATCGGAACACAGCTGCGTCCATTCACTTATTCATGGTCTGTGGCGGCTTTTGAACTACAACAGAACTGAATAATGTGTCAGAGATCATCTAGCCCACAAAGCCTTTACAGGATAAGTGTCAAAATGGATCTTGTCTACATGTTCCTATAAATCCCAGTTATTGATTAATGCATTTCCAAAGGGATTTAGTGTTTTTCCAAATACCCTGTACTTGAACTGTTTCTATTACAAAAGTCTTCAGTCCACAGATATACTGTAAAATCCTTCAGAATACCATTGAACAAGATGGAGACCCTATGTAGCACATCAGGCGGTGTATAGCAAGCCTGTTATAAATATTTCTTCATAGATTCATTAAATTAAGCATTTATTGTAAGAATCACGGACCTCAAAACATAAGAAAAAATTAACTCAGTTTTCCTTGAGTATATCTAACTTTCTTTCTGTTTTTCTACATATCTCTCATATCTCTCGGGATATTCAAGTCCCAGTATGTTTAAATACTAGGTCTGTGAACTAGAGAAGGATTTAGAAAATATATATATATATATATATATATATATATATATATATATATATTCAATACAGACAGTGCCTGCTATAAAACACACATATCAGAGATCTTTTTGTCCCAAGGACCAAAAAAAAAAAAAAAAAACTAAGAGGGAAGCACCCCAGTTTATTATGACCCATTATTAAAAGTAAGAGGTTTTTCATAAAACCTATAGTTGTGACAGGTGTGGTATAGGCTTAAGAAAATGGCCAGATAATAATCCCTGGCCTGAGAAGCTGTAAATCTCATAGGCAATGTTAGTAACATCTCTGTACTATTGTAAAGTATGCAAGCTCTTTCCACATCCACCGCATCATTGTATCCTTACAGTGACACTGTGAAATGGGTTGTCCCAGTTTATCCCAGTTTATTATCAACAGTCCATGTTGTTGCTTAACTTGGATAAGATGGAAAAACGGGATGTCAACCTGATTTCACTGCAGATGTAAAGACTTGCCTTCTGAGTCCTCGCTCCTTATTTTAACCTATCCAGCCTAATCTTAGGCCACGCAACCTAGTCTTAAGCTACCCAGTCTAGTGTTAAGCTAGGCAGCTCTTAATAAATGCCCTAAAATTGTGCATTTTCCAGGCCAAGTGTAACCCGGTAACATTTTTGCTTCATTTTTTATTAGTTATGAATAGGACAAGCTCAATTCAGGACTTTAAAGTCCAAAGTAAATCTGTGTGTCTCCTTTACACTCTATGCTTGAGCCAACACACTGTGACAATTCGGTAAATGCTGCGCTATCTGAGGATGAGTTAGAAACACTGATACAGGACGGAGTGTTGTGCCTTTCAAGGCTCCTTGATCTGTTTACATCGATATTAATAGATGGTTCTAGGCCTCAGTCACAGACCTGAATAATTCAGGTCATACTGACCTGCCAGACTTAAAAAAAACAACTATAAAATATTCTGGGAAATATTTTAGATAGGTGATACATACAGGTTGTAGGAAATGTTTACAGATCCGCAGAAAATTAGGAAACTGAACTACCGTGGTATAGAAATAACGAGAGGTAACCTGATAAATTGACATTTTCTTAATTGTTACATTAGGATGAGCGTCCAAAGGGAATTTTTATAAATAACAGCATATGATAGGTAAGCAGCAAATACTACTGATTTTCCATATCGTCTTTTGAAGTGGGTTGCCTAATAATTTTATTAGTGGGCCAAACTTATAAAAACAGTGGATTCTAATATGTTCTAAATTAATATAGTGAATAAACAAATAATATTTTATACATATTAGGTTATTGTATTGTAGGTATTTGAGAATATAATGAACACTTAGTGATATTTTATCAATTGGGCTGCCTACCATAAAGAGGTTAAAGTTGCCAAGACCGGTTTAGCTCAGTGGATAGAGCGTCGGCCTGTGGACTGAAAGGTCCCAGGTTCAATTCCGGTCAGGGGCATGTACCTTGCTTGCAGGCACAACTCCAGTAGAGGGTGTGCAGGAAGCAGCTGATCGATGTCTCTCTCATCAATGTTTCTGACTTTCTATCCTTCTCCCTTCCTCTCTGTAAAAAATCAATAAAAATATATTAAAAAAAAAAAAGAGGTTAAAGTTAAGGTTGCCCTCTTTTTTTTTTTTTTTTTTTATAAAAAGAGAGAGGAAGGGAGTGGGAGAGAAAGGAACAGCAATGATGAGAGAAAATCATTGATTAGCTGCTTCCTGCACCCCCCAGACTAGGGATCGAGCCTGCAACCTGGCCATGTGCCCTGCCTGAGAATCCAACCGGGGACTTCTTGGCTCCTGGAGTTGATGCTCAATCTCTGAGCCACAACAATTGGGCAAGATTGACCTCTTTATGGTGCCTCAGCATGACCTACATGCTCCAGGCCTGTTCATGGTTCTGTCTGCCATATTATCTACACTAATAAAAGAGAAATATACAAATTGTCCGTATCACTGCGGCACCCACCAGCCAATCAGGAGTGAGTATGCAAATTAACACAGCAAAGATGGGATGTTAATTTGCATACGCAGGCATGGAGTGAAGACTGAAGGCTCTAGTCCAAGCAAAGACCGAAGACTGAAGAGGCCTGGCTTCTCTGCTGCAGTTAGAACAGAGAAGCTTAGCCTTGAGGCTTCACTTCTCCTCTGTGGCTGGAGTGAAGGCCTGGGTCCCGGGTGCTGGTGGAAAAACGCTGCTGGCAGCCAGGGGAAGGAGGGCCTCTAGTCCTATCTAATAAAGAGGGAATATGCTAATTGACTGTAATGCCCTTGTATCCTTGCTCTCAAAGATGGCAGCACCCACAGCCAATAAGGAGGGAATATGCTAATTAACTGTCACACCCTCAAAGATCGCGGCCCCCAGAGCCACAAGATGGCAGTGCCCCAGGCAGGTCCAGCCACTCCTCTGGAGTCCCCCAGTCCCCTCAGCCTCCCAGCTGCCCAGAGCCAGCCTGAGGTGCAAGCAAGCCTTGGATGGCAGCTGCCCAGTTGCCCAGGGTCAGCCCAAGGTACAGGGAAGACTCAGATGGTGGCTGCCCAGCCTCCCAGGGCTGCCTGAGGCTCAGGTAACCAGGGCTGGCTGAGGCTTGCACTGCCAGCATTGGCAGCAGCAGAGGTGTGATGGGGCATCGCCTTCTCCTGATGGCCGGGTTGCCTCCTGCCCCTAATGGCTCCCGGACTGTGAGAAGGGGCAGGCCAGGCTGAGGGACCCCCCTCCAGTGCATGAATTTCCATGTTCCGGGCCTCTAGTCAAGAGTGTAAGAGCAGAGGTATGCTAGCCTGCATGCTGCTGTCTATTTCAGAGCCCCTTTCCAGCAGCCTTACCTGACTGGCATTTAGATGGGAGATGAAGATCACCTCAAAGACAAGGAGAGATTTCCTTTCTCAGGGCCTTCTTTATCCTTTGGTTTCTGGTGTTTAGGAATCCAAACAAATATCATAATGCATTTATTAAACAGTTTGGGGGGGTACACTGCCAAATTGGGTGCTCTATATATAAAGAAATGGGTGTATGGTAACACCATCTGGCACTGTGAATACATTTTGGAATGCTTGTTGAAATTTCAAAGAAAAATCTAGGGAATTGTGTGTATAATTTTCTTAAAACTTTTTTCCATGAGACCCATGATTTAGGAAGCTCATGCTACAGGTTTTTGATAGACATTTGCATGTGTTTTTTTAAATACTCAGATAGTGCTTTGTATACAAACATAATTCTTGGCTTTTAACTTTAAATGACTCATTAATTTGGGGTAGATTTAACATATGCTATGTAAATCCGTGGACACAATGGGGTGGTGAGGGCCTGGGGATGGGAGTGGAACAGGAGCAGGCTGGAAGAGGTTAATGGGGGGGAAAGGAGGACCTCTATAATACTTACAACAAAAAAGATTTTTAAAAATAAAATAAAATATGCTATGTAAAAAATATCTTCAAAGGATTTATTGACTTCACAATATTAGTCCTTACTCCAGCTTAATGAGGTCCCAAGCCAAAGTGCATTTCAGTTTAAAATGACAGAAACTGAAGTCCATCCACAATGTAAGTTTGTGACTTCGTGGATAGACTAGAAAAAGGAAGCAGTGTACGATTGTGACATCTGTCCATCTATCAAGCTAGGATTAAAAAAAATCATTACAACACAAAATGTGAGTAAAAAGGCACCTCAAATGTGAAATACATCCCTCTATCTATTCCTGCATCTGTAAATTCCTACTTCGATGTTTATCATCATTGGAGGAGTCAACTTGATTCAGATTTTTTTGATTCCCAGTTTGGACTCCCAGCTCTTCTCATTGCTAGTTCTGTTACTTGGACTAAATAGGTCACTTCCCTGTGCCTCAGGTTCCTGTATGTGTAAAGGTGATGAAAATAGCACTGACCTTCTGGGGTAGTTGAGAAGATTCAGTGAATGGATATACCTAAAGCTCTAAGAAGAGTGCCTTCGAGGTCAATGGCCATTAGCCATTGAGGCAGTAGGGTGTTATTATTTCAATGAGGTGACCAGGCATTGGCTCCTAGAGAATGAAGATACTGTATTTGAAGTAGAAGAACTCTGGGATGTAACTGCACGTGACCTACCAAGACAGGAGAGATGAGAAAGCTTTGAAATTAGAAGAACGTTAGCATGGTCATAAGGAAATAGGACTAGGAAGCCTTAGTTTAAAGGAAGGGAAAGAGAAAAGAAATATTTTCTTACTGTAGCAAGTCACAACACTGTCTGATGCTTGTTTAGAGGAAATGGAGGCCATCTGGAGAAAACAACTCCATTCCACCCTGTGGAATGGATTTAAAGGGCAGCTGAACTGCTCAGGCATGAAGTATATAGGCCTTCGGCTGGATAATGTCATAGATGAACATAGCAAACAGCAGGGAGCATACTAGCTGTTAATGAGAGGTGAAAAGAGTTGTCAGGCTTCAAAGATCGGTTATTATATGATCTTATTAAAGAAACTAGTAGCTCATTGCGCGATATCGTGTGCAGGAGGCTGCCCGCCACCAGAAGCCAAGCTGCTTCATGGGAGCCTGGAGGGAGCTTGCTACTTCTGCGAGAGCCTGGACAGAGCTGTCGTGGAGGCTGTGAGCCGGCCCCCATCCCCCCAGAGGCCCTCAGAAGCCAGGAGTCACCGTGGTGACTAAGCAAGTGTCCCATCCCGGCTGCTCCATGCCTGCTGCCCAGAGGCTCTCTGTCACCACAGCAACAAAACAAGCATTCTGCCATGCCACTCACGCTGCCCACTTTCAGCGACAGCTCTCTCCCCCCACCCCCGCCCCCCGCAGGATTGGGGGACTCCAATGAGCCTGAGGGGACTGGGCGACACCATCTTGTGGCTATGGGCACCGCCATCTTTGTGATGGAGTTATGGTTAATTTGCATATTGCCCTTTTATTAGATAGGATATACTGAGAACATTATTTTGGTTCTTTCTAATCTTTGGAATGCCTTAGTACCTTAATATTCTACATCCTCCATTTTATCTATATATATTCCTTACATTCATTGCCTTTGTATCAACTTTTGTCTTGTAACCATTATAGTTGTTGCTGCCATTTTATTAAACTCATTAAGCAGCTTAATTTTAAAAGTTAATTTAGGTATATTTTTTAAAATCACCAAAATATGTTTTCCAGCAGCAGAGTTAATCTAATAACTAAACTGTAAGGGGCTTTAAGTATATATTGGAGATACTTTATTAGTATTTTAGAATAGAGAAACTTTTAGCAAGATTTACTGCTTAATTCTATGTTTTAAAAAATTTAGCAGTTCATGCCTAAAATTTTAAAATTTTTTTTAAATTGTTTCATATCTATGCAAAATGACCCACAAGAACCAGGAAAAAAACAACTAGATAGTTTTGATCTAAAATATTGTACTTCCTATCGTAGTGAGTTAAAGAACTTACATAGAAATTAAGTACTGCAGTAGCATGGATAGACCTGGAGAGTATTATGACAAGTGAACTAAGCCAGTGAGAGAAAGATACGTATCACATGATCTCACTCATATGTGAAATCCAATGAACCAAATAAGCTGATGATCAAAAATAGAGGCATGAACAGGCTGCTGAACCTCAGAGGGAAGGCAGGGGAGGGTAGGCCGGAAGAGATGAACCAATGAACTTATATGTATATAGAGTATGTATCACCCATGGACACAGACATGGAGTAGTGAAGGCCTGCGGGAAGGGGAAGCGGGGTATAGAAACAGGTTGGAAAAAGTTAATGGGGGAAAAGGAGGACCTATGTAATACTTTAAGCAGAAAATAGTCTTCCTTTATCAAAGGTAAGAGACATCCAGACCTGTAAGAATCTTCCAGATTTCAAAAGGACCACATTATATTGAAACCTGAATAAGTATTCAATAAGGCAGCCCATAGGTAGCATGTTCTATTGCTTCCTGTTCATAATGTTCCTATTTTCTTCAGATATTATAGATGCCATGGCTAAATTTTGACTTAGCTAAAAATGTCTACAGGGAGAGGCAAAAGTGGGTCTACAGTTGTGTGTAAAATACAGAGTTCTTATTGTGTTACTATTTATTAATTGTTGTTCTATGTTCCATATGAACAGCTGTAAACCCACTTTTGCCCACCCTGTACATTAAACTTGTAACTATAATTCATCTGAATGAATTACTTTAGGAGTTTATGATGAATGCTCATTTTAAATACTAATAAGTGGAGGTCAATGAAGTACATATTTTTAAGATTTCATGTTCACAGAGACTGAGAATCCTTTTTAAAAAATGTTCTTGAAATAAGAGCTGAGCAAATAAACATTTATCAGTGCGCTTTACAAAAAAAAAAAAGAATTGAGCCTTGTGTCTTAAAAACAGCCTTTTTAAAATACGTCATGAGGAAGGTGAAGGGCTGAGCTGTGGAAGATGATATTCCAGTTATCTCTTCCATCAATTCTGTATAATGCTTTAGAAGCGGAACAACAAGTAATATGAAATCATTTTTCAAGCTGCTATATGTGCACACTCTTTGTTCTATTTCTGTATTCATTGGAACAGACAATTTATGCAATGTGCTCGTAATATTCCAAGAACAAAGACCAATTTCTCTCAAGGTTATGAGAGCTCCTGGATTTTACAAAAATATATTAAAATATTTGTTTTCCATGTCACATTCAGAGAATGAAGTGTGCTTGATTTACAGTCTCCATGAGGAGTCACAGGGAGTCTGCCCGCTGTGTGTATTCAGAAAGTGGATGTAGACATTTCTTAACACTCATTAGCAAGGAGTAACTAACCAGGAGTGTTGTAGCAGATGGAGGGCTGACAGGATCTGGGCTTCTGAATGGGAGGTATCTTTAACTCTTGGGAAAACAAGTATCCAATTGATCTGTTAATGATCCTTAGTCTAAGCTTCGGGTGCAGAGATAAATCTCTTTGTGAATGAAATGAACTCACTTGCTGTCTTTAAAATACCTTTTTATGGATTTCAGAAAGGAAGGGAGAAGGAGAGAGAGAGAAACATCAATGATGAGAGAGAATCATTGATTGGCTGTCTCCTCAGCTCCTCCTCCTCCACTGGGTATTGAGCCCACAACCCAGGTATGTGCCCTGACAAGTAATCAAACCAGGAACTCCTTGTTCATAGGTGGATGCTCAACCACGGAGCCACGCCAGCTGGGCCACGTGTAGTCTTTAAGTAAAAGTGAAGAAAGGATCGAAGAAGGGCACTATCTTCCTCTTTGGGGCATCACACAGCCCCTTGGCTTGGCTTGTTTTGCTTTAGGGCAGTGGTTCTCAACCTTCCTTAATGCCGCGACCCTTTATTACAGTTGCTCACGTTGTGGTGACCCCCAACCATAAAATTATTTTCATTGCTATTTCATAACTGTAATCTTGCTACTGTTATGAACTGTAATGTAAATATCTGATAGGCAGGATGTATTTTCGTTGTTACAAATTGAACATCATTAAAGCATAGTGATTAATCACAAAAACAATATGTAATTATATATTGTGAAATATTTATTTCTGATTATAAATAAATGAAATTTTTGTCTTGAATCATGGTGTAGCATGGGTAACAGTCTTCATATGACAACAGTAAACTACATGGCTACACTTTGCTACACAGAGGAGCGGTCTGTTGGTTCCTAAGACCTTGGGAAATAGGTGTTTTCTGATGGTCTTAGGCGACCCCTGTGAAAGGGTCGTTCGACCCCCCAAAGGGGTCTCGACCCACAGGTTGAGAACCACTGCTTTAGGGCGATGTGTAGAGCTGAGAGCAGAAATGCCCCACATCTGAACCCTCTCCCATCACTCTGCCCAAGACCGTGGCATGCACTTGAGCACACAATAGCGACGCAGAAGACTCCGGAGTTCACAAGTAGCCCTGTATCTTTGCTTGCCTGGTCTTGAATGTTTACACGGTTTCATCTGATCTTTAATTGTACCGGGGGGGCCTTGGGGGAGAACGATTTCCCTCCCCACATACACGAAACAGTGTTCGCATTTAAGTGTTCACGGCTCCCTGAAAAATAACCCCATGTGGGAACCTGTGGACTGCAGGAAGCACGGAGCCTCTACACAGACTCTACAGCAATCCTTCCTTTTCATGAAATCCAACCTGAAGGCACAGAACACAGAGATTTCTCTCTCCACACACACCCCCCCCTAAGTCCCCGCATCTTAGGGGGCACAGTCCTGCTGAAACTTGTTTCCGTCCCATTCCGCACGGAGGGCAGAGTTCTGAATGTGTACACACTCTACCCCTGCCCCGTCTCATGTTATGGAAGAGCTGTCAATACTCGTGTGTGCCTGCGTATAAACAAGGAGAAGGAGGGGCATCGTGCAGAACTAAGTCTCAGTTTAAATCCAACCAAGAAAAAACTTGGGGGGCACCTTTTAGTAGTTGGGCACTTTTGCCCATTTTGCTAAAGCTTGGGGCTCCAGGAGCAGACCCCAGAGGAGAAAAGAGAGAAGCAAGGGTTTGAGTTTATAAAACGTTGTCAGTGAGCCCTGAATGTAGAAAATTGGGGCTGGTTTGAAAGTTTATACAGTGGTACCTTGAGATATGAGTGCCCTAACATACGAGATTTTTGAGATACAAGCCATCGAGCGAGCGATTTTTGCTTTGAAACACGAGCAACATTTGAAATAAGAGTAATCGCGCAGATTGGCCAGCTGCATATGACCCACCAGTTTACCTCGATTCGAGCATCTCATAGTTTCCCACGCCTCAAAGTTACGGAACGAATTAAACTCGTATCTCGAGGTACCACTGTATATGCTTTATTCGCTTAATAGTTGGGATGTGACTCTCAAATTCCAGCTGCTCAAAAACCAACAGGCTTGCCTGGCCGGCATGGCTCAGTGGTTCAGCGTCAGCCTATGAATCAGGAGGGTTCCCTGTCAGATTCCCAGTCAGGGCATATGTCTGGGTTGTGGGCTTGATCCCCAGGGGCAGGGGCGTGCAAGAGGCAGCAGATCTATGATTCTCTCTCTCATTGATGTTTCTCTCACTCTCTCCTCCCTTCCTCTCTGAAGTGAATAAAAATATATTAAATTTTTCAATAACCAAAACAAAACCCAACAGGCTCATTCAGATATGTCCAACTATTGGAGTTGCCTCACTTAGTGGCTACATTTGGGAAGGAGGGGCAGGGAGAAGGAAAGCACAGAACTGCAAGAACCTACGCTAGGACTAAATATTGCTTTTAGGTCAGCTGGTGTGCGATTTTAGTTCTAAGTGCCCGGGTGGTCTCAACAGATGAGGAGGAACATGGGTGGCTGTGGAGGGCAGGCAGCTCTCCTCTCGAGTTCTGCCCCTCATTCTCACGGTGGTTTCGTTTATTTGTTCATTCGTTTTGCTAGGGAGGGAAGATGCAGTGGGGAGAAGCACAAATGCGGGCATCTCACTTGACAGCCTTCTTCTTCCCAAGAGATTTACCTGTCATTGTGAATAGGAAGACTTTTGCTTGTAGGATCCATTTCCGCTCACTGGATTAAATCTCTCTCTCTCTCTCTCTCTCTCTCTCTCTCTCTCTCTCTCTCTCTCACACACACACACACACACACACACTCACTCACTCACTCACTAAGGGCCCAGTGCATGAAATTTATGCATGGCGGGGGAGTTTCTCAGCCCAGCCTGCAGCCTCTTGCAATCTGGGACCTCTGGGGGGATGTCCGACTGCCATTTTAGGCCCAATCCCTCAGGGATCCCTGCAGGATTGGGCCTTCTTGCAATCAGGGACTGCTGGCTCCTAACTGCTGGCCTGCCTGTCTGATCACCCTTAACTATATGTCTGCCTGCCTGATTGTCCCTAACCACCTCTTCCTCGGCCCCTGCTGGAACAGCTTCATCTGGAAGGTCGTTTGGCTGTCTGGTCCAATTAGCATATTATGCTTTTATTATTATTACAGATATACTTTGGAAATCTGAGATGCCACAGCACCATGATGTTGGAGCTGACTGAGCCTTTGGTAAAAGAAAGAACAGCTGAGGAGCAGCTGAGGGTCCCAATAAAACCCTGGTCATAATCTGAAGGCTAACTAGTTCAGGAGATCCTTCCAGTTGTGTAATTTCTTACTAGTCTCCTGTGTCCACAGGGATCTACCTTTTCTGCATAAATGGCTGTGTCTTTTTTTTAGAAATAGGCTGGATAAAAATCACAAACAAGCATCCTCATCATTTATCTCTTCCATTGCAGTAGAGGCTCTTCATCTGAATTCATGTCAGCAAATGTGGCCTTCTCGTTCTCTTCCCAACCTTGGTGCTGCTGACATTTTGGACCAGGCAAGTCTTTGTCACAGGATGCTGTCCTTTACGCCTGTCACCTCTGCTCAGTGGGTGCTAGTAGCAGCCACCGAGATGTGACAGCCACATGTGTCTTCAGACATGGCCACATGTCTCAGCGCAGGTAAATGGCCACCATCCAGGATGAGCAGGTTTCCCAAGCACCCCCGGTTTACACCCATGTTCTCAGGCATGTGGCATTCCCTTTACAAAAGTGGCATCGCCTGGGCAGAGAATGAAATGATCACTCAACGTACATCAGTAAGTAGCAACTCCAGCTTTCCAGTCGCTCTTGCCAAAACTGTGGAGACATTCTTAATTCCTCTCATAGCCCCGGTCAACCCGTAGCAAATCCAGGGGAAGAAAACCATCTTCAGATGATGAGGCTTTCTCTCGGTATTTCCAGATACCACTCTGGTCCGAGCCACCTCTTTTCTGTCTCCGAAGACATGTGCCCCTCCTCCCGCTGTTCTCAGCACAGCTGAGCAAAGTTGCCCTGTTTCGCTGGCAACGTGGATCATCCATTCCTCTGCTCCCAGTCCTTCAGCGGCCTCCGTCACACTCAGAGAAAAGGCCAAGGTCACCGCGCTGGCTTAGAAGTAGCCATGCAGGACCTGCCTAACCACTGCCCTCCTCAGGCCAGGTAGCTTCACATTAGCCTCTCGGACCTCATCCCAGCCAGCAAGAAGGGGACTCCAGATGGGAATCCATTGCACTCCGAAGTTCAAGCTCATTCTTCACTGCCAGGCACACCTGCCTCTGCGAAACACCTCTGCATGCTTTCATTTGGGGGCACTGGCATCTGAATGAAGGGTCATCGCCTGTATCAGATTTATAGAGAGTTTGATGGTCATCTATGTCTCGGGAATCACGATTAGTCAGAGAGGCTATTTATTCTCTTTGTAATCATTACTCCTTACACTCACTCAGATCAGTGAAGGGACAGAGAGTCATGTTTGAGGCCTGAGATCAGTGAAGGGACGGAGAGTCGTGTTTGAGGCCTGCCGGTTAGCGGGGCCAGTTGTTCGGCAGGCTGGCTGTGGCCTGGCATAATGTGCCTTTGTGGGAAGAGAACAGTTGCAACAAATAGTATCAGCAGGTCCTGAAGGAGGATTCCAAGAAGCAGCTGACACGACCCAGAAAATCACCCTGGGTCCGATGGCTTTAATTTTCAGGGAGGATGCAAAGCAATTAGCTTTTTTTTTTTTTCTTGGTGACTGAATCCCTTAATTAAACATGACTTCTATTATTTACTTCTCGTTGGATTTTTGGAGATGGTCAGATAAAAGAGTGAGGGCGGATGGGTAGCTGGAAAGAGAAAAGTATCTGTGTGCAAATGGTATCTAGACACGCTACTGTAATGAAAATACTCGATGTGCTTGAGTTGACTGCACGAAAAAGAAAAGGAAGTGAAATTGAGGGAGCTGTTGAACCCCACATGTCTCTTTATCACAGGAAAACTCGTTTCCTAAAATATGTCTCTTCGCTTCAGAAAACCAAAGCGCAGATGTCAAGGTTAAAAGCATGGAGCCTTCGGAGTCACGATGCTTTCTGAAAACATGACACACTTCAGGCTTGGAAAGCATTTATCTACTGTTGCTGCAGCACCGGGAAACCCCCGCTCCCCTCTTCCCTGTTGTGTGCTGTATCATTATTGCCGCATCCAGGTCAAGGCAGTGAGCACAGTATCATTATTGCCGCATCCAGGTCAAGGCGGCGAGCACATCCGGTTCTTTAGCTAGAATGCCCCTGGCTGTTGTGCTCTCCGTTCAAACAGGTTCCGCGTTAACACCGAGCTTTCACTTCTTGATTCTCTGTTCCTGAATTCTCTCCACATCTGACTTGTGTGGCCCAGCCTTCAGGAGCGCTCCTGGGGGCTCTTTCCCTAAGTCATTTCGTGACTGAAAAGAGGTCCTTTTAGAGAAAATGACGTGCTCACTGAAATAGGCTATGCCCACGGCTCCTTCTCAAACTTTAATATCTTTAATATCGTCGATATTTCCTGGGGACTTGTTAAAAAGGCAGAGTCGGTAGGCTTGGAGGGGCCTAGGATTCTGCATTTCGCCATGCCACAGTGCTGGGCCCCAAGCTTCGTGAGGATAGAGCTTCTTTTTCTTTTAAAATATATTTTATTGATGTTTTACAGAGAGGAAGAGAGAGGGATAGAGAGTTAGAAACATCCATGAGAGAAACGTTGATCAGCCGCCTCCTGTATGCCCCACACTGGAGATGTACCTGCAACAGGGGTACATGCCCTTGACCAGAATCGAACCTGGGACCTTTCAGTCCGCAGACTGACGCTCTATCCACTGAGCCAGACCGGTTTTGGCTGGGCAGAGCTTCTTTATCCTTGCCTTTTGTGTGGCTTCGTCTGGCCGTTGGCTGGCAGCCTTTGAGATCCATGGCAATAACCAGTCATCAGTGAGTGAAGAGAGTTCCTGAGTTCCCTGAGCCGCCCTAGCAAATCAGTCAAACCCAAGGCGGGGTCCCGGGAACCTCCGGTCAGAAGTGAGGTGTGCACAGCGGAAGTGAGTTCTTGGAGTGGCAGGCAGTAACAATGTGCCCGCGGGTTCCGTGGGAAGCTTTATTGCTGATGTATAATGAAGGGGGTCCCCTCGAAGGTCCAATCTCCGTCCATGTTGCCATGGCAGAAGTCCAATCTTGTCTTCAGCAGGGCAAGAATGAAGGCATGGCCCAGCATTTCCGCTCCATGTTAACATCTGGTTCAGTCCAGTCCAGGAATAAACAGACTTAGCCTGGGTTCCCAGTTGCAGTCCATTGCCTTTGGGGTCCTCGTGGCCCTAAGCTATGCTGCTTAAGGCCATATGACAGGCGAGTGCATGTCATAGAGCAAGAGAGAAAGGGGGAACAAGAAGGCAAGAGCAATGGCCCGAGCTGGTTTGGCTCAGTGGATAGAGCATTGGCCTGCGGACTGAAGGTTGCAGGCTCAGGGCCTGCAGGAGGCAGCTGATCCATGATTCTCTGTACATCATTGATGTTTCTATCTCTATCTCTCCTTCTCCCTTCCTCTCTGAAATGATATAATAAATATAATATAATATAATATAATATAATATAATATAATACAATACACACAACACACATACACACACTCAGTGGCCAGATTATTATGCTCTCTGAACGCATAGTAATCTGGCCACTCAGTGTACTTCTCTTGAGTACCTCATGTATTTGATATCAAAGATATTATAAATCATGTACCTGATCAGTGTTCCCCTCTGTACTAGTTGATAGAAAGCTCAAAACAAATAGGTTGTTGATCTCCAGCAAAAATCTAGAATACTTTTGGTACCATCTGAGATACAAATACACTGAATGGTCAGATTATTATGCGTTCAGAGATCACACACACACACACACACACACACACACACACTAAGTGGCCCGATATATATATATATATATACACATACATACACACACACATACATACACATATATATGTGTGTGTGTGTGTATACATATATACATATGTGTGTGTATATATATATATATGTGTGTGTGTGTGTATGTGTATACATATATATATGTGTATATATATATATATATATATGTGTGTGTGTGTGTGTGTGTGTGTGTGTGTGTGGCAAGAGCAAGAAGAAGAGGAGAGTGAACTCTGTGGGGATTTTAACTTTCCGGGATTTCCCCGGCTTGCATTGGGGTCCCCCCTTCCAGGCAACCCATGGTTCCCCAGGCTAGACCGACAGGCAAGCCTGGCTTCCCTGTGCATGTGCCCTCCTCCTCCTTCTTTTGGTCCCTCTGCCCAGGCATTTGCAGGCGATGGATGGGAGCAGGATCGCTTCCCAGGAAAGCTGCTCAGATGACCCTGCTTATCACGCCTGGCCTCGCCTTTGCTCCCTCCCAGTAATTAATATGAATAAGTGGCTAATTATGTTCAGAACACAGGTAACAGCCTGGACTTGTGACTGGAGTCGGAAGTCCAAGCAGGGTTCCTGGGAACTTCCCATCTGCAGCCAGTTGATCGGAAGCACAGCCTTGGACTTGGACTTGGCGCCTGAAGGGAGGGCGGTCTGTGGGAGGGAGCCCGTGGAATGTGAGGCTGCCTCCGGGCAGAAGGTGTCTGAAAGGAGATGATCTCTAAAGCAGCGGTTGTTGTCCTGAGTCCTGCTTGGTGGTGTGGAGGAACACACCATACACACACACACACACACAATGGAATTAGATGCAAACCCCCAAATCAACCATTTTTCTAATCCTCATTTCAAAGAGGAAAAAAAAAAAAAGTCAATGAGCCAACTCCACATGTTAGTCTCCAGATCTGGAGTGGATGTTTTTCTCTAGGCGGGCTTTTTTTTTTTAATATATTTTATTGATTTTTACAGAGAGGAAGGGGGAGAGATAGAAAGTCAGAAACATCAATGAGAGAGAGAGATATGGATCAGCCGCCTCCTGCACACCCCACACTGGAGATGTGCCCGCAAGCAAGGTACATGCCCCCGACCAGAATCGAACCTGGGACCTTTCAGTGCGCAGGCTGGCGCTCTATCCACTGAGCCAAACCGGTCTCGGCTAGGCAGGCTTTTTAATAGGCAGGTAGTATAGAGAAGGGGGGAATAGGGGAAGGGGGAGTCCCAAAAGCAGTTTAGAGCTAAGGACTTCTTGAGTTTCCTTCTAGACTCTTCTATTTCTTGTGGGCCTTTCATTGTGGATTAAGGCTGCTGTGTGTTTTTTGTTGTTGTTCCCGGTGATCCTTTTAACATGGAAGACAGGGCACAGCCCTTCCTTATTTAAAATCCTCCGGCGGCTCCGATCTCCCCCGGAGTGAACACGAGGACGTGACTCTGTCTCCAGGGACCCAGGAAGATCAGTCTGCATCTTCATCCCAGTACCTCGTGACCCGGTCCCTCCTCCTGCTGCAGGGGCAGCTGCTCTGTCACTCCTCCAGGTGTGTCCCGCCTCAGGGTCTTCTACCGGGAACACCCTCCCCGCCCCACCCCACTCCCTGTCCTGAGGGCTCGCCCCTTCTCTGCCTGTGCGTCTCTGTTCAAATATCCCCACAAAGTGACCTTCTCTGTCCTCGCTCATTAGACCTGCAGCCCCGTGTCCCTCGGCGTCCTGATGTTTTCGTTTTTCTCCATGGCATCTATCACTTTCGAATCTACCCTCTCGTTTCTTTCTTCATTTTCCTGTTCGTTTATTTCTTCATTTTCCTGCTCTGTTCGCTGCTCCCTCCCAAGGAGAGCTTCCCTGAGGGCTGAGATATTTTTTTTTTTTCTGGCTAAGACAGTATCTCGCACAGGGGGAATATTTCATACATGTTGGTTGGATTTATGTGTTTGTGGTTATTTGTTTTGCTTATCAGGACATCAAGGGAGAGAAAGTCAGGTCTGAGGCTGCTGCTCCTGCCTCTTCAGTTCTTTTCACTTCATCTTCTGTACAATCGGCTGGATATATCTTGATGAAGGTCAGGCTTGTTCCTAGGAAACCTGCTTTGGCGGGTAACAGGCTCATAAGGAGAATGCCTTCCTATTTATTCAAATGATATCTTTATCCACAGCCAGCTCCAGTTTCTCTGTTCAGTGGGGTAACATAGAAAGGCGCACCTAAACAAGATACCCTCACTTCTGGGCACTGCAAGATGCTGAGGTAGGCTAGGAGGGGGAAAATACACTATTGCAACTCCTCCCTTTCCTGGGTGTTATTCTCAGAATATCCACCAGAGGGCACTATTGAGACTAAATTTTTATTAATGTCATTACTTCTTGATTAATAATATTCAATATGAAATTACTTGTCATCCCTCCCTCACCAACTGCTCCTGTGGTATTCCCCATCTCATCAATGGCAACTCAGTGCTACCATTTGCTTAAGCCAACAACCATGCAGATGGCTTTGCCCACTCTTTGCTGACTAATCCATATCTAATTCCTGAATAAATCTATAGGCTTTACCTTCAATATTTACCCCCAAAGTTAGCTTTTGTCACCGTCATCACGTCAGCTTGGTTTAAGCCATAATCATACGAATGTATTACTGTACCAGTAATGTCAAAACAGAACAGATTTCTCTATCACAGAACAATGAATCAATACTTCATAATAGTTTTGATGATCTGTGTTCACCCTGCATGTAAAACATTATGGCCACGGATGCCATTAACACATCTCCAGGGACTTCCCATAGAACATTTGATTTCTGCAATATTCATAACAATAACAGTTTACTTACACATATTTAACCCAGGCCAGTCTGTGTACACATTTTAATTTGACAAATCCCTGTGTTACTATAATGACACATCAAACAAACTAATTATTCCTAGCGTCTCTCTTGTTATAAAGTAAAAGAATAAACCTTTGGGTTTCTTCAAGATTTCCCTCTCAAAAACTCAAAGAAAATTTTTGTATAAAAGATACCTTGAAATTTAATTTTTTAAAAAATATTTCATGTCACGCTCTGGGAAGGCAATTTAAAATGATGTTAAAGGAAATTTAGGGACTTGAGATAGGATAATGGGTGCCTGAGATACTATTTAATAAATGTGACAATGTAACATTTAAAAATAAGCATTGGAAAAAAAATAGCCATCTATGAACCAATAAGTACTGCACACAGGATCTGCCAGCACTTTGATCTGAGACTTCAGATCCAAGTCTCCAGAACTGTGAGAAATTAATTTCTATTGTAATTTTAAAAAAATATGTAAGCAAGCTCAGAAGCAGCACAGAATACTAGCATTATTGTAAAGAACTTCACAAGTGAGAATCTTTGCTTTTCTTAAATAATCAAGGGTATAATGAAGTCAATATAAAACCAAAAAAATTATTCTGGTCAGACACAGACTCTTTGCCATATAGGCAGATTACACAGAAGGCAAACAAACATTGATATCATAGGTAAAGGCAATAATCAATGAACCAAGAATGCAAACCCATCAAAATTAAGAAAATTTTGTTACAATTATCAGCATTTCATAGCTTCTACCGAGACTCAAATATTATAAGTCAAAGTAAATAAATTCACTTTCAGAGTTTTTTGCTTAATTATGCTCTTTCATATTCTGGGACAAACTGACATTTTTATGACAGTAGTTCTCTTTTTGGGTATCTGTGATATCAAAATAATACTAATGTAATAATACTAGGAGGATATTAATGTGAGTATGCAATGTGTTCATCATTGCTATCTTCAACTAAATCATTAACTTCCATTTCCCAATTTCCAATGCAGTAAGCATGGATAGTGACAACTCACACAGACAAAACTCTTTAAAGGACACTCAATAGGTCCTAAAAGTATAAAGTGGCCCAAAGAACCAAACAGCCTAAAAAGTGTTGCTTTAGAACAAAACAACTACTTTTCCTTGGAAAATGAAAGCAGAGTTGTATTTCCCTATTACTATTACTCTTTTTTTAAAAAAAAATACACAAATTCCTTGGAAAAACTATTTTTAAAAATATATATATTAAAAAATATGGTATAGTTTCAACCTCTTGTCTATAGCTTTTTAAAATATAATTTTTTATTGATTTCAGAAAGGAAAGGAGAGGGAGAGAGAGCTAGAAACATCAATGAGGGGAGAGAATCATTGATCGGCTTTCCCCTGCACACCCCACACTGGAGATTGAGCCTGCAACCCAGGCATGTGCCCTAAGCAGGAATTGAATATCTTACACAAGTATCTTTTAGCAGCCTGACACCACTCATGAATACACATAACACAGCTTTCTGCAACTATATTGTTATGGACTAAATGTCTGCATTTCCCCCAATTCATACACTGAAATCCTACCCCCCAAAGTGTTGGTAATAAGAGATGAGGCCTTCTGGAGGTGATTAGGTCATGAGGGTGGAGCTCTCCTGAATGGGATTAGTGCCCTCATAAGAGAGAGCCCAGAGACATCACTCACCCATGTGAGGACACAGCGAGAAAGTGGCCACCTAGGAGCCTGGACACTGGACCTGTCAGGGCCTTCATCTTGGACTTTCCCGTCTCCAGAACCGTGAGAGAGTTTGTTGTTTAAACTACTGAGTCTACAGATGTTTGTATAGCGGTCTGAACAGACGAAGACATGCATCTCTTCCATGTTCTTAAAAAGATAAAAAAATAACTACCCAAAGCTATAGCATCTCTATAATAAAAATAAAAGCCAAAGTATGTCATAATTATCCATTAATTCATTCAACGGAATATCAATCCAAGGCTGGATAGAGAAATGTGAGCTGGAAAATTATAGACACAAGAATCAAAGGCAGTTTTGAGGTTTGGATTTGGTGGCTCCAATTCTGATGATAAAGAACAACAAAAACTTTTTAACCTTTCTATTTTAAGATAGAGCTATTTATCTGTCTATATCATGTCTTTCTATCACTTGTTTATTCTCTTACAGTTTTTTAAAGCTCATTCTTTTCAAGTTTTATTTCATCAAGTTGTACTTAGCTTCCAGGGTGTTGCTTTATAGAGGTACTACTATATTTTGAAATTCCCAGTGTCAATAATATGTCATAGAGATTAAAATGTCCATTCTGGAATCCCAAAACAAAAACAGGTAAGAAAAAACTTTTAAAAATTCCCATCATTTTATTGTCTCTGTTTTTAGGTTTGTAGGAAGGATAAGCTAAGAACTAAGAACTTGAGGTGGTTTTAAGGCCATTTTATTCATAGGATCCACTCTCAAAGACCTACAATATAGGTTCTTTTTTTATTTAAAGCCCTCACCTATTTTGAAAAAAATAAAAAAAGATGTCATTTTGATAGAAAACAGTAATACAGAAAAATTGCTCTAGAAAGTATGTTCTCCCTCCATAATTTTATCATGCTTTAAAATCAAGCTAGCATGGCTCAGTGCTTGAGCATCGTCTTATGAACCAAGAGGTCATGGTTTGATTCCTGGTAAGGGCACATACCTGGGTTGTGGGCCCCATCCCTAGTAGGGGGTGTGTAGGAGGCAGCCAATCAATGATTCCCTCTCATCATTGATGTTTCTACCTCCCTCTCCCTCTCTTTTCATTTCTGCAATCAATAAAAATATATATATTAATAAAAATAAAGCCTTACTAGCAGAACAACCCTCTTCCCCAACATGCATCCTCAATTGGTGTGTACATGTTCAAGACTTTTCTCTCCTTAAGCATGCAAAAGAAATCAGTGACTTAAGAGAGAGAATGGAATTGAGAACTAAATTCCACTTTCATACTGAGAACGTTATACTGTGCTCTGTAGAGAATGCAAATGGTTAGGGCACAAATTAATTTACTATTCGATAGTAACGGAAAGTTGCTCAACACTGGCCCTGCCAGCTATCTTGAGGACAAATTCACAGTGTGTGGCTTTACGTCAGACTCACTTTCCATTCTTATTCCATTCTTAACTCGCCCATTCCATTCAGGATTACTTTACAGCGCACCGCGCACACTTTCCCTAACTTTGCCCGGAGTTGGCACCCGGCGAGTGGAAATGAAAATATCTTGCACGTCAGTCTGTCTTGCCTCACAACATTCCCGAGCTGTTTTCCCCATTTTGGCATTTCAAGGGCAGGTCTGTGCTCTGAAGGCTGACGGGGTTTCCGGGGAGTCCATCACCAAAGAAAGAAGAGGAGAGAAAGGGATTCACCTGTGCTGACCAGGTGACAGAAAAGGACACCCCAAGGTCAAATAATAGACAGTTCAAAAGTTCATCTTACCATCTCTTGGATAGAGAACCCAGACAGAAATGCCCTTCGCCCCAGAAAATGATTCTTATGGGGCTCAAGTTTGCATCTTAAGGTTATTTTTATAGCATCTCTGTTGGTTTTCGATTGCCATAAATAGAGAGAGAGAAAGCCAACAAACCACTAAGTTGAGAAACTGGAATGATAATTTGAGCAGAGTGATGAGGGGGTAGGGTATGGAATGAAAATGCAGCTCTTCATATAGAAAAATATCCTGTTTCAGAAAAACAAAGCTTTTGTGGTTCTAAAAAAAAAAGGTCATTGCAGAACTGCTTGCTTATTCAACTTAGCAGTTCAGGTGAAGCAATTCTAATTCCTCAAATGTCTAATGCACTCTCAATTGAACAGAAAAATATGTACTTAGGTGTGTATAATTTACTTGGAATGAAATTAGATTCCACTTCAATTTATCTTCTGTGCCCACTGTAGTGTGGAAAATGCTAGTGTTTTTAATGATCTTAAGAGAAAAAAAAAAGGAGGTTTCCTTCTTTTAGGACCTAATACAATTGCTTTCACGCTGCAAAATAATATGCACAGCGTTTCAATGGAGACTTGTAGCAAAGAACTGTGTCTCACTCAAAGAACCTTTTGATTCCTATAGAAAATCGGGTGGTCTTTCTCCTCTTTCTTTTTTTTTAATATATTTCATTCATTTTTTACAGAGAGGAAGGAAGAGGGATAGAAAGTTAGAACATCAATGATATAGAAACATCGATCAGCTGCCTCCTGCACGCCCCCTACTGGGGATGTGCCCGCAACCAAGATACATGCCCTTGACCGGAATAGAACCTGAAACTTTTCAGTCTGCAGGCCGACACTCTATCCACTGAGCAAAACTGGTTTTGGCTATTTGTCCTCTTTCTGTTGACAGGTGTCCTTCCAATAGAAGGGCAGCCCAGGAAAACTACTGCAATTCCCCATCACTATGCCTCAGCTAGGAATTAGAGATTCAGGGTACCGGGCTCCCCCACAGAAAAAGGGAACTTTCTCTAATGCTATACAAACAAGCCATAAAATAGTAACTCAGAGTAACCTGTGTCTTAGACAGATGAGAAGTTAGCAAGCCCCGATCTAGAAGAAAAATAATACCCAGACTGCAGGACTACTCCGTGCCAGGCTGAATGCTACACGTGTCCCTTGTGCTATGTCATTACATTCTCATAACGACCCTGTGAAATAGTTACCATCCTTTATTTCCACTTAACAGATGAGGAAACTGAGGCTGAGAGATGTCATTACATTCTCATAACGACCCTGTGAAATAGTTACCATCCTTTATTTCCACTTAACAGATGAGGAAACTGAGGCTGAGAGATGTTCACTTATTTCCCCAAGATCAAACAAGCCATTATGTGTTGGAATTATTATTTGAATCTACATTTTGAAAATCACTCTGTTTCCCTGGATCCTATACAAAGTCCTCCAGGCTACAGACGGTATTCTTGTTTTTGTTTTTGTTTTTGTTTTAAATATGTATTTTTATTGATTTCAGGGAGGAAGAAAGAGGGAGAGAGATAGAAATATTAAGGGTGAGAATCATTGACTAGCTGCCTCCTGCACGCCCCCTACTGGGGATTGAGGCCTCAACCAATGTAAAGGTAATTTAATTTTAAATTCCTTGCTGTCTAGAAAAATAGTTGGTTATTTTTTTTAAGTTACATTTAAGAGCCAAGATCACATAAATTCTGTATTTGGTGAGTTCCTTCTTCTCAGTGTCCTGAGCCTCTGATCTGTGGTTTCAGGAGTTTCCAGAAAGGGAAATGAAATTGCATTTAGGTGTACCAGTGCCATCTCGTGGTAAAAGAGGACCACCGCAGGAATGAAATCCTCTCTATAGAAAACATTTACTTGTTTATTTTTCACTTGCTATTGGTAATGATGAGCTAATCCAAATGGTCCGTGTTGCAACTAGGTTGGAAAATAATGTTTTAGCCTAAAACAAGATTATTTGATCATTGGCTTAAGAAAATGTGATAAAAAATGGATTATAGACAAAGGGCTTATTATTATTTGAAAATGTCACATCAGGAACTTAACATCAATTTGTACTTTGGGATGAACCTTAAAACAACATGTATTGATGTTTTTAGAGACCGCTGAGAGGTGTAAATGAGGAAGAGGCTGAAATCCTGAAGGTAACAGTATTCTACCAGAATCTTCTCTTCTTCACTTTTATCTAACTCCTACTTCGCCTTCAGACCTTAATCTAGATGTGACTTCTCTGGACAACGTCCCTCCACCTCTCAGGACTGTATTAGAGGGATCACGTATGCCCTCCTGCCAACTGTGGTCTCCAGTATACTTCTGACCATACCCCATTGTCACGTCATTACAGTCTAAACTCCTCGGCAGCTGATACCATGCTTATTTTATTTACTACTAGCAGCTGGTGCATCTCATGCACTGGTGGGGTCCCTTGGCGTGGCCTGTGGGGCTCGGGCCATGAGCCCTGCATTGGGTGCCCCTAGGTCAACTGAGTGGCTGTGGGAGTGCACTGACCACCAGGGGGCAGCTCCTGCATTGAGCGTCTGCCTGCTGGTGGCCAGTATGCATCATAGCGACTGGTTGACCAGTTGACACATCTCTTAGGCTTTTATATAGAGAGATTGTATCCCTAATGTTTAGGATAATACCTGACATACAAGTTGGTGCAAAAGTAGGTTTACAGTTGTTGATATGGAAAATAATACAATCCTATATAATAAAACCCTAATATGCAAATCAATCAAATGGTGGAACGACTGGCGGAACCAGTGGCTGTGATGTGCACTGACCACCAGGGGGCAGATGCTCAACACAGGAGCTGTCCCCTCGGGTCAGTGTGCTCACCTAGGGGGAGCACCACTCAGCCAGAAGCAGGGCTCATGGCTGGCGAGTGCAGGGGTGTGGCAGGAGCCTCTCCTGCCTCCGCTGCAGGCAGGTAGTAAGGAGCGAGGGGTCCCAGACTTCGAGAGCCCCGGACTGCAAGAGGATGTCTGACTGCTGGCATAGGCCTGATCTCTGGGGGAATCAGGCCTAAGCCAGCAAGCAGACATCCCCCAAGGGGTCCTGGACTACAAGAGGGCTTGGGCTGGGCGAGAGACCCCCCCAAGTGCAAGAATTTCATGCACCAGGCCTCTACTAATTAATAAATAATAATAATACGGGAAGACTGTTCCCTCGCTTTTTCTAGCATCTAGAGGCCATTTGAATTCCTTCTTCCATCTTCATAGCCAGCGATGGTGGGTTGAGTTCTCACAAAACATTACTCTCTCATCCCTTCTGCCACTTTTAAGGACCCTTGTAATTACACTGGTTATCGATTTCAGCGAGGAAGGGAGAGGGAGATAGAAACATCAATGATGAGAGAGAATCATTAATCAGCTGCCTTCTGCATGCCCCCTACTGGGGATGGAGCCTGCACTCAGGCATGTGCCCCTGACCTGGAATGATACTGTGACCTCCTGGTTCATAAGTCAATGCTCAACCACAGAGTCACTGCGACTGGGCATATAATCCTCTTTTTCCATGTAAGGGAACAGCCACAGGTTCCAGGGACCAGGTTGCAGACATCTTTGGGTGGACATTATTCTGCCTATTGAAGAGGAATCTTGACGTCTATGGGGAATACTGGCAAAAGGACTCCCCCCTGCCCCCCACCCCCCGGTTGAAAGGAAGAGGCAGGTGCTGTGGGCACAGTTTTTCAAATGCGGGTGTTAGAGGTATCACTACAAGCTATATATAATATAAATATAATATATATAATATAAATATAATATAAATATAATATAATATAAATATAATATAATATAATATAATATAATATAATATAAATATAATATATATTACTAACTCACATTGATCTTGGCAGACACTAAAGGCTCTGGATGTTTTTTACATGGTTAAACAAGAATCCCTACTATTTTGTACTTCTGCCGTTTTATTTCTCAATTTGACAAATGGAGGGATTGTCACATGTTTCTATGAAATGTTGCTTTAAATTTTAGCTTAGAGTTTCAAATATTCATACACTTTTGTTTCCAGGTTCAGTTCTCCATCATACTTTGCTATATGGGCTTTATTTTTTCAATTTCTGATTTGACCAGAATGATCACAATGACCTTACCTATATAATTAATGAAAAAATGATAAACAAAAAATTGACTGCGATTATCCAACTAACGTTGAATTTATCTAAATAAAACTATATTGAGCTCTTAGACTCTCATCCACAAATATCATGAAAGACTGGCTTACATGCGTTGCTGAAATTAAATTATATCATGACTACACCATTTTCATTTTAATTTGAAGATAAAAGTTTCAAAAAGGAAGCAGAATATATTTATCTTTAGATAGTTTGGTTCTTAGTGACCGCCAAACTTTCTTATAACTCACTGTTCATAACATACAGTTAATTATGGACTCTGGAAATTTACTCTTCCATTTTAAAGCTTTTAACGTCTACCTTTTACACAATTTGTAAAAGCAGGTGATCTTTCATCTTTTTCATATTTTACGGTTTCTCTGAACTTAGCAATGGGTCTTAGGTTACCTGTCAACAGCCGTGAGATGTAATTTGTGCCCGGAATTCATGAACTTCCTTGAAACAGATAGGTGTTTGCTTTCTGTCTCCTCAGCTATCTCGAGTTTCAGTTCTCTTCTATGCTGTTTCACCTCTACCACTTGAAAGTCCATTTTCCTCTCTGAGTAGGGAAAGAACACACAAATAGTCTGGTCCCTTTTTTAACCTTTTCATTATATCTTAGATCAGTGGTCGGCACACTCATTAGTCAACAGAGCCAAATATCAACAGGACAACAATGGAAATTTCTTTTGAGAGCCGAATTTTTTAAACTTAAAACTTCTTCTAACGCCACTTCTTCAAAACAGACTCTCTCCCAGACTGTGGTATTTTGTGGAAGAGCCACACTCAAGGGGCCAAAGAGCCGCATGTGGCTCTCGAACTGCAGTTTGCCGACCACGATCTTAGACCAACTGATAATTTTGCGTTTATAAAAACCTATGCAGGCTTATTCCCCTTTGCCTCCTAATATATTCTCCAAATGGTTAAATCAATTTCCCCATCATTTCCAGGTAATTCTAGCCCTCAATGATTTCTCTACATTCCTTTCTAGTTTGCACCACATGGTTTAAGAGGGAAAGAAATATTATCTTCCATGTGATACTCTTAATCATTTCTTGTTTGGTCTCTCAGAATAACTGTTGATGTGTTTACCTTTTTTTCTTCCGCTGCAAAGTGGGGGGTTCTTGCTGATCACTCAATACTAGGCACTCAATATACTCTTGCTGGTTGCTTGAGTGTTTAAAGATCAAATGTGGCAAGATATTCTTCAAATATTAATCTCTGTGAATACTTTTTCTATTTAAAGAAACACAAAGAATATAATACTTGAAATTCTTTTAAATGTAATAAAAACAATAGTAGTAGTAATAAAAGTCAAACTAAACTAAAAGTCACTCCCTTCTCTAACCTTCCACAAATTATTAATTAAACATTTCCTAAGGCAATTTAATAACAACCTCAGCAACATCTGAGACGGTAGTTTGGAATTCTATGGTTAAAGATGTGCTATTCTTTACTTCTTTCTCAGTCAAGGATGTGTTTCTTTGTCTTGCCCTCGAAAAAGGTAATTTGAAATTATTCCTAATTTAAACCCCGAATTGAGAAACCACCTCACTCTCTTGGCACTTTATGGTTAGCCTGTGGAAACTGCAGGTGTTTAAAAACAAATAATAATAGCATTTCATAGTAATAGATTTTTAAAAATGGTATATGGAATTTTCAATGTACTGATCACGTACTGAGGCGAAATAATCTACTGTTAAGACATCAGGAAAAAATTGCCCTAACAATCTAGAAATTTTGTTCTTAATTTTGGCTAAAAAAAAAAAAATCCACCTAAGAAATCCATTAAATAAGGTTTTGGTTGCTAGCATGAACAAATAGAATCTATTGTTCACCAGCAGGAGGTTATGGTGTAGGTTGGTGTTTAGGTTAGCAAGCCTGATCCTCTTTCTTTATAGGAAGGCCGTCAAAATTTTGGTTCAGCCGAAACTGGTGTGGCTCAATGGATAGAGCGTTGGTCTGCGGACTGAAAAGTCCCAGGTTCGGTTCCGGTCAAGGGCATGTACCTGGGTTGCGGGCACATCACCAGTAGGGGGTGTGCAGCTGATTGATGTCTCTCTCATCGATGTTTCTAAGTCTCTATCCCTCTCCCTTCCTCTCTGTAAAAAATCAATAAAATATATTTTTAAAAATTAAAAAAAAATTTTGGTTCACCATTTAGGCAACTTGTTACATCTCAATATATGACTTCTATGATCTGTGTGTTCCCATGTGATTTATTTGTCTAAGAATCTATTAATGAGGCCTGGGGATTTAGGTTGCCACCATGACAACCAAGCGGAACGGCTTGTTTGCTCGTTCCTAGATACAGAAGCTCAGAAAGTAACATCTTCCTTGCAGATGGTAACTATGGAAATGTAGGTGAAGACTGCGCAGCTAACTTGTTTACAGGGTACACGCAATCTGATAAAGCATCCCACGCAGAGAGAGAGAGAAAAGTATGTCATGGGCAATGCCTTACGCTGTGTAGTCTGTTTATTAAAAGATCTTTCTCAGTATCCTGTTATGTAATTCCCATAACCACATTACCATTATCATTTTGTTGCTCATGCCATGAGAATTTAGTATTTTTTTCCTTTCTTTGTTAAGGTAGATTTTGTTAGGCAAATGGACATTTAGTGGGGATAATAATGACAACAGTATTTACATATTCTTGTTGTGTGTTTTTTTTAAATGTATATTATTTTATTGCTTTCAGAGAAGGGAGAGGAAGAGAGAGAGAGAGAAACATCAATGATGAGAGAGAATCATTGCTGGGGCCTGCAACCCAGGCTTGTGCCCTGACTGGGAACTGAAACATGACCTCCTGGTTTATAGGTTGATGCCCAAGCACTGACCCACACTGGCTAGCCTACGTATTTTTTCATCAACAACTTTTGCTCCACACAATGATGCATAAAATCTGTACCCTTCCATTGGTATCAGAAAAAAGCTCTTAATCCCACCCTACTTACAATTTAACTGAAGAGACGGTGTATAAGTCACATGACATGAACAAGATGGTAGCATGTGTGCGGTTGAGAGGAAAGGGAGATACTTTTTTCTTGGGGGTGAGAGTTTTTTACAGAACAATTGGGTTTCAGTCATGCTATCTTGAGCGCTAGTGGAAGCAGAAACAGATAATGAACGTCAGAGAACATCACAAAGATAAGAAACTCAGGAAGTGAAAGCCTTGAACAGTGGTAGAAAGGATGAGTCAACTTCTGACCTTAAATCCGGTTAAGGCTACTATTAGTCAGCAGTATAACTGGAGAGCTGGGTTGAATGGTATAATTCAGTAAGACATTTTTTACCAAGTTTATCTTTGATCTATACTTATTTGCCCACAAGGCCAAGGGCGTTAAGAGTGCCTTCTCTTTGGATAGTCAATAGGGTGGAGATAATGGAACAGGGAGCTAGGTAGGTGCTTGGGGCAGCAGGGAGAGACACCCTATAGAATGCATGGTTTTCCCGCCACTTTGCTGGGCATCTGAAACTGGTGTGGAATGGTATGGAACGTAAATGGTGGTTGAAACTGGTGCGGAATGGTATTGAATGTAAATGGTGGCTGAAAAATGTAAATAAACAAAGTGTAAAAAAAAAAAGCATTCTTCTGAATTTGTAACTAAACAGTTTTAGCTACTTCAAGCGAAAAATAGATCATAAATAATTTGTTACCTGCCTTCTTCAGTATTCGGGCGCAGTTCCTAGTGTAGTCCATTTCCCTTCCCCAGCTCACAATGCCCGATTTTTAGTCATTGTGGATTCTGCTAAACCTTTTGGAATTTCCTATTTAATCTATATGTGGTAGAATAAATAAAACTTGATTCCTGAAAGGGTTGAAGAGAATAAAACGGAGCAGAGACAAACTTAACTGTGCTTAGCAAACATCTTGCAGAAAGTGTGCAGCCTTGAGCACCGCATGACCCGGATAACCAGTAGCCATCACGCTGGGAGGAACCAAGGACCGACTGGACTCTTATGTCAGCAGAGCGGCTTACAGCCATCAAAACTTAATAAAAACCTCTCTCTCCCTGTTTCTTGGCTGATGCCTTTCTCGGTCTCAGCCCACCTGCACCTAGGTGCCTGGAATAAAATCTCTTTTGATGCGTCCCGGCCTCATGTCATAGGTGCGCAACCCTGAACCATCTGGACCTTACAATTCCTTTGTTTTTTAATTTTTAAAAAAATAGAGCTTAGCATTGCAGTGGTTAGGGGAGATCTGGCTTAAATTTGAGCAGAAAACCGAAGCTGTGTTTTTAAAAAATGCACAATTTGTGCATAGTATTGACAGAATTAAAAACAAATTAAGTTAAACTCCCCAAAGAACTGTGCAAAGAAATGTGACCATACGACTCAGCTGGTGTTGCTCAGTGGTTAAGCACGGACCCATGAACCAAGAGTTCAACCTTGTCAGGACACATACTCAGGTGTGGCTGGATTCCCAGTCTGGGACGTACGTGCAGGAGGCAGCCCATCAACATCTCTCTCTCATCGATGTTTCTATCTCTCTCTAAAATTAATCAAAATGTATTTTTTAAAAATTCTACACATTTATATTTATACCAAAAAAAGGAAAAAGAAAAAGAAAAAAAGAAATGTGACCATATGTAAAGTTAAAGAATTTGTGATGCTAGTGTTGTGAGCTTTTCTTTATGGTCATTTTTTTTTTTTGACTACCACGCAGGCCCCTCTGTAAACACCGGCTTATATTTCCAGCAAAATAAACTGTTTCTCCCAGACACCATCGGTGCCCAGCTGGTGTGGCTCAGTGGTTGCGCTTCGACCTATGAACCAGGTCCCCCTGGGACTCAGGGCACAGGGAGGGCACATGCCCATGTTGGGGGCTCCATCCCCAGCAGGGGGCGTGCGGGAGGCAGCGCATCAATGGTTCCTCTCATCATTGATGTTTCTCTCTCTCTCTCCCTCTCCCTTCCTCTCTGAAATCAATACAAATATATATATATATTTTAAAAAGATACCACCTGCCTCAGGCCATTTTTTTTTTTAAATTCAGAATCTGCCCCTTTCCCAGGCGCTCGCGAGGACACTGCGGAAACTCAAAGCGTCCTCCGCGCCCAGATGTCACGGGGGACGAGGAAGCAGGACCACGAGGTCACTGCACCCATCGCTGCGGCAAGAAGAGACCGCGGGGGAGGGCAGGGCCCCGCAGCCCCACGGGGAGGCCCGGCCCCACGTCGCGGGGGTGCAGACAACAAGGACGGGTTCTTACAGCGAGCTGCGTGCGACCCGGGAGGCCGCCGCGGGAAGCGCCCGCCGGACAAGGTCACCCGGGGCGGGACTCACACCCGAGCTCCCGACTTCCAGCCGCTTCTTTCGCCCGCGCCTCCCAGGGCAGCGCGCGGGGAGGGCGCCACCGCGCAGTCTCGCGACGCGGGACGCCCGGGCCTCCGCAGCCCGGCGGGCGCGCGGGATCCTGGTCTCCCGGCGCCCCGCTCGCCCCGCCCTCCCCCCGCTCGCCCCGCCCTCCTTCCCCGCTCGCCCCGCCCTCCTCCTCGCTCGCCCCGCCCTCCTCCTCGCTCGCCCCGCCCCCCTCCGCTCGCCCCGCCCCTCCGGCGCGCGCCCCTCACGGACGCCCCGCCCCCTCCGCCTTGCGCCCGGGCGCGCGCCACGCCGCGGCGGGGACGCGCGCGCGCACTGGGGGACGCGCCTTCACGCACTTCTCCTCGGAGCGCGGTCTGCACGGAGGGAGCGCGTCCCGGCCTGACTGACTGCGCTGCGGCTCCGGCTCCGGCTCCCCGGCTCCGGCCCTGAAGTGAGGACGGCGCCGGGGGCTGCGGCGCGGGAGGAACCCCGCGTCAGGGGAGCCGCCCGCCGCTGGGGGAGGAGAGGGGTCGAGCCGGGCGGCCGGACGCGGCCGTTGAGGGGCCGGCGGGGGAGCGGAGCGGGATGCGGGCGCGTCGCGCGGCTGAGGCGGAGGCGGCGGGGGCGGGAGGGAGGCCGCCCCCCCAGCGCGCGGGAAGCGCGGGGTGTGCCTCCCGGGGCGTGAGTATGCGGGTGCTTGGGGCGCTGCGGGGGCCACGCCCGGCTCCCCGCGCCCGAGGCCGGCCGCGCTGAGGGGGCGGCCGCCAGGCGCGTCTGGTTGGACCGGGTCGTTTCTTCCCTCGGGGCGTCGTGGGAGGTGGGAGATGCTGTCCCCCATCCTCTCCCCGCACCCCTGCACCCCCCCGCACCCCGCACGCCCCCGCACCCCGCACCCCCGCACCCCTGCACCCCCCCGCACCCCGCACGGCCGCCGCCGCATTCGCTCCGCTTACTCCGTCCTCGCTCCTCGGGGCGCGCTCGCCCATCCCCGCCGCGCGTGTGGCGGGGAGGTGGGTGGGGGCGACGCGCACGGCTCGTGACACGATTATTTTTTGGGGGAAAGACACCCTGTTTTCCTAGCCCGCCAGGAAAAGCTCGGGGAGGGGGACGTGCTTCGGCCGGTGTGCAGGGAGGCGGCTGGAGGCCGGGGCTCCCCGCGGGGGCGATTCCGCGGCGC
Organism: Lasiurus borealis; assembly: GCA_004026805.1. NCBI lineage: Eukaryota > Metazoa > Chordata > Mammalia > Chiroptera > Vespertilionidae > Lasiurus > Lasiurus borealis. Next base: position 35,619 of record PVJN01014133.1, read on the forward strand.
CGGGAGGGCCGGTGCGGAGCCCGAGGCCGAGGCGTGCGCGTCCGCAGGTCCCGCGGGAGCCGGTCTGGTCCCCCCCCCCGGCCCCCCGAGCATCAAGGGCGTCCGCGCGGCAGGAGCGGGAGGGAGGGAGGCGGCGGTCGCTGCTGGACTCCCCACCGGGAGGCAGGCGTGGTCCTGATCGCTTTTAATCCCGGGGGCAACCCCGGGGGTGGGGGTGTCATTCTGGTGGCGGAAAAGGGGGCTCAGGTTAAGTCCCTGCGTGAAGGTCTCCGCCAGAAACACACCCATACACACACACACACACACTCACACACACACAAAACGGGGCTCAGGTTAAGTCACTGCGTGAAGGTCTCCGCCAGAAACACACACACACACACACACACACACACACACACACACACACACACACAACGGGGCTCAGGTTAAGTCACTGCATGAAGGTCTCAGCCAGAAACACACACACACACACACACACACACACACACCCATACACCCATTCTGGCGCTTTCTATTTCGTGTCTGGGCCCAGAGATCGATATTTCCTATCTGCAGGGAAAAGACTCCATGCAAGAGAGTAATAGTAGGGCAATTAGGGCCCTGGGGGTATTCGGGTAAAATGGAACTAACCAGGCATGAATCCTTGAATACCTGCTGTTTTATGTTTCAATGAATTTTCCTGTAAAAGTGGTTGAGCATAGGGAAACCTTACACTCAGGATAACAGCAAATGTAGCGGTGCATTCCATGATCCTTTTGACTGTCTTCCTTCCCAGATCACTCTGTGCCCAGAGAACCAACGTGAGTAAAATGTAGAATACAGTACCTGCCCTGGAGTTTCACGGGGAAGATGATCTTATAATAAAAGAGTTCTGTAATGCTCTGCGAAAACGTGGCCATCTGCATTAATTGGGTTAAGACAGTTTTAAGCACCAGCTTTTAGGGAGCCATTAAGAAAAGGTGTTGGATAGCTTATCTTGGTGCCATTGATGGCGTCGCTGTTTTTCCCATTCAGCCAGGAAGGCCGTCGTAAACTTTAGGTTAAATCACTTGAACAGGGAGTATTTCGATGTGGTATTATACTTGCCTTTAGCAAATGTTCAAGTGGTAGAGAAGAGAGCATTTATAATTTATCTCCTGTTAAGTTAAAAGGCTTGGTTTTTTTTTTGTAATGCTTTTATTTCATTAGTTGAAAAGCCTGTGTGGGCAGGATTCCTTTCAAGTTATCTGCCAAATATGTGCTTAACCCCTGCTTCCAAAAAGTAAATGTTCCCAGCACAGAGTGGGCAAAAGTAGGCTTACAGTTGTTCCTAGGGAAAAATCATGCAGTAATAATAATGATACTCCAGGAGTAAATGCTTGTTTTGTGTAGTCACAGCTGTAACTGTGACTTCTGCCCCACCCTGTATAGAGTTAATACAGGTTCCATGCATTTATGCTTGTGTGGCTCAGAGTTCTAATGAACACAGTCTTCAGTTTAGGCTGAAATCCTAGTAGCGCTTTGTTGAAATGTCTAACATTACATTAGGCACATTAGCTGTAGATGGGTGGGTGGGTAGGAGGGATGGGGGAGCATTTTGGAAATTTCCAGTAGATTCGGTATTCTCAGTGAAGTAGAAATCAGCTTGCCATCCTGGGGTATGGGGGTGGGGGCAAAGGAGTGGATGCTTTTTGAAGGTCTGGGGCTTTGGTAGAGCGAATGGATTAGTGAAATACAGTAGGTGTTTGCCAGGCAATTAACCAGTCAGGCTGAGGCAGGAAATACGGGATGCTGTATGCGGGTACACGAAATAGTGTCTTAATTTGATTTTGCACGCTAGGTATTCCACAACTTACTCCCATCGCCTGTCTGTACCGTGTGGTAGGGAGCATGCACCTGCAGTCCTCTGCCCTAATTCACTTTGTGCCTCTGCCATATTGCAGATGTCCTTGTTCTTTATGCAAGTTAAGCTTTTTTGGGAGTCTAGCTTTCCCTTTTTTTTTTTCCTCTGCCTGGAATTTCCATTCCAGTCTTTTCCAAGCTCTTTCCCCCAGTTGCACTTATCCCATCATATTACATTTTATCTCTCTGTAAAGTCAGTGGTAGTGTCTCACTTATTTTTTTGTCATTATGTTTAGTGTTCAATGAATGTGCCACTTTTCTGTTTCTTATTCCTTTAATCAATATCAGGGGTCAACAGACCCTTTGTCTGTAAAGAGCCACGTAGTAAATATTTTAGGTTTTGCAGACCATCTGGCCTGTGTTTCAGTTACCTAACTCTGGTGTTGGAGCACAAAGCAGTCGTAGACAATACCGGAACGAATGAGCATGGCTGTGTTCCAGTAACACTTCATTTGGATGTCATGTAATTTTTACATGTCACAGGATCTTATTGTTTGATTCCCCGACCCCTCAATCATTAAAAAGTGTGTGTGTGTGGGGAACCCTCTGACCTCAGGCTATACAAAACAGGCTGGATTTAGCCACCACCTCCTCCATTGTAATTTGCACACCATTGATCTCTACAGACTCTCAGAAAGCCTCGTAATTTGCAGGAAGGTGATATTGGTTATAATATTACCATTAGTGGTAGAGAAGCAAAGATAGATTAGGCAGTTTTTGTTTGTTTGTTTGTTTTTATCAAGGATCTCATGGTCAAGTTCAAGATTAAGACTAAGACGTGAAAAGAAAAATGTTGACCAGTTTGGTAATTGCAATTACAGTTTGTTTATTGGTTACAGACTTGGAACAGAGGAGAGATAAACAGCCTTGCTGATAGCGGAACATTTTCAGCTGAGAGCCGTTCTGAGACTCAAGCTTGCTAAGGTGATTGGCCACATCTGTTACCAGAAGGTTATGAACATCTTTATTTTATAGGATATAATCTGAATTCATTTCTCTCGGAAGTAAAACTAATGCATTCCCAGTGATTTTCCCCTAACAGTTATTTCTAAAGGTCATGTACATTTTGTATTGTTTTGAGAAAGGTGAAATATGCTTCATAGCATGCTAATGCAGTAATCAGTATTTCTTTAGTAAACAAATGAATTTTTGAGATTGAGTTTCAGATTATATAGACTAACATTTAAGTCAATTATTAATATATTAGAAAAGGAGAAAGGGCTTTAGTAGCTTTCAGTTTTCTTGCAATTTGTTATACTTAGTATGCATTATTTAACTTAGGAAAGTATTCATCTAGGAAAGTTAAATATTTGACTAATATTAGGTGTTTAAAACCTATCTATTATTTAAAGCTATACAACAAAAGTAACACATTTCCCGGTATGCTGTGAGTCAATAGAAAGTAAATTTTTTTTTAAACTTTTGTACCTTTATTTCTGTATCTTTGTCATTTTCTTTAGCAGTTAAGAAGTGGGTTTGTTAAAGCGTTTTAAAAATACTGCCTTGGTAAGACTTTGAGTCAGAACTATATCAAGCATTACAAGTTTTTGAAAAAGTATGATATGTTAAAAATAGGCCATTAAAAGTTTTATTGTATTTTAGTGGTAAATTTGTGCTTTCAAGGATCATCTTCTCATGTGGCAAAAGAGAAAGTCTGAGATACGTGGTTACTCAGAAAGCTGCTCTTTAATGTTGCATGGTCCTCTCCATCATTTCCAACTCTGCCACGTGCCTGTGTGAACTTTATTACTCGAGAGCGAACTCCTGGATATTGCCTGCGTGATTCCGTTCTCACAGCCAGTGGTAAATGTGGGGCAGGCCAGGCCTTCTTCACGACCTTTCCCTTTTATTCTTTTGAACACCAACCACCACTTGCTGGAGCACTTTACTTAATAGCGGCTTTAAATGTTTTGCCAGAAATTTTCAAAATCTTGGCATTGCCTTCTGCTGATTTTCAGTTCTTAAAGGAGTTGATATTTCCCACATGCTTCATTTGCCAAGTAATTTTGGATTGTATGAGACTTTGAGTTTTGCCTTAATCCTATGGAGAGCGTTGTTACTTCCTCTTAGCCTGCTGCCAACCTGGTTAAGTTCAGGCTGCAGGTTTCTTTCTACCCAGGCTGTTGGAGCTGTGGTTCTAGTTTCGGTGTAGTTTTCAAAAGCCTTTGCGCTGGAGTTTGGATGTGTCCCGTGTGTACCACCTGGACAGTGGTCTGACATCCGTCTGTCCAGTTCCTCAAGCCTGTGGTACACAGAATAGGATAGGATCCCTGTATGCCCAGTTTGGGGATTAGTCTAGGAGTTAATAACGTTACTGTGTTGCTTTCCTGAGCTCCTTTTGATTTGCTCTCCCTGCTTATTTTCCCCTTTTTTATCCTCCAGCCGGAAAGCTAGTTTATCTGTATCACTGGGCTACACACTTTGGCAACCACATTCACGACCTCCAGGGACCCGGTGACAAGTAGGGAAGAAAGCAGTAGGACTTGGCCCCACACCTTTGGAGCCGTAACTCCACTTAATGGAGAGGAAGGTTTTTCTGCTTCACAGTTTTGGCTGCATTAAACTTCCGTCAGTGCAGCCTGCCACTACTCTCTTGGGATTACTGGGGAATAAGGAAAAGTAGAAAACAAAATAAGATTGGTGCCCTGGGGCCTGCTTCCAGTGCATTCCAGGGGGAAAGTGTCAAGCTCACTGCTGGGTGGTGGTAGTCATAATCTGGCTCCCTCTTGTTTCACATGCCACTCATTACCTCCCAGGGTCTTCAAATTGCTGTTCAGGCATTGTGTCCGGGGAGGAGAGACCGCTTGGAGAGTATGCTTAACCCCGTCCAACCTGAGCCTGGGACATTCATTTGTTTTGCCATGAAAAATGGCATGTTCTTAACTGTGTGGTTCCAGTTTTTTTAAAAAAATTTAATTTTTGTTTTCAAATCTTCCCCCTTTAATAGACCGATCCAGAAAACATGGCTACTGCAATTAGGGAGGTGGGAGTTTGGAGACAGACCAGGACACTGCTACTGAAGAATTACCTAATTAAATGCAGGACTAAAAAAAGTAGTGTTCAGGTAAGTTAAATGTTTTTCTTTCTTCTGCCCTCTTGCAGTTTATTCTGCATTCCATCTTTAAGAGATGTTTATTTTGCTGAATACATTTTTATTGTAATTTAGTATTTTTAGGTTCCTTTAATTTGCTTGCGAAGAAAAAAAGCCATAGAAAATACCTATATTATCTTTTTTCTAAACGTTAAAAATTCTAATGATTCCTAAATTTAGTTAATGTCTGATATCAGTGTTAAATTTTGAATTTTTAGGAATGCGTTGCCCGTTTCATGACATGAAAAATAAATTCCACAAACAACTTTGTTGAACATTATTTCGTAGTTTATCCCATCTTTTGACTCTGGGTTGAATTGCCTAACATTACCAAAATTATGTATTTGTTTAAAGTAATGTTTTAAAGCATACATTGCTTTAAAGGCTAAAGGGAAATAAGAATTCTGGCTAATCAATTAATAATTTTAAAGGATGAAAATACATTATTTATCTTTTTCTGAAACCAGCAGAACAATTAAATAGCAAGATGAAATAATAGACAGTTCATTTCTATTCTAGCAGACTATTGAATTTAACTGAGTGTAGTTTTAGAAATTTAGGTATAATTAAAATATGAGTTTTAAAGTAGAATTAAAGACATTTTTATGGTCCTTTCTATTAGGGGTTTTTGGTAAGTTATTTTAAATAAAATATATATTTGTTTACATTGATATTTATGTCTTAATACATGACTTGTTTTTTAAGATATAGTAAAAATGTAAAGAAAAATTAATATGACTGTTGGGTTAGGATAGAATTGCTTTTACTTTATGTACTTGAGAGCCAAATTTCTCATGTTTTTCCTTGGTATTATATTATTTGCATAGAAACTTTGATTAATTATATTATTTGCATAGAAACTTTGTTCCCATTGTTATACTTCATAATTATTTTGTTTCCTTTATTACAGGAAATTCTTTTTCCACTGTTTTTTCTATTTTGGTTAATATTAATTAGCATGATGCATCCAAATAAGAAATATGAAGAAGTGCCTGATATTGAACTTAATTCTATGGACAAATCTATTCTCTTTAACCTAATTCTTGGATATACTCCAGTGACTAATATTACAAGAAACATCATGCAGAAGGTTTCTACTGATCACCTTTCTGATGGTATTGTGAGCTTTTATTTCTGTATTCTATCTGTTACAGAAAACCTCTTCAGTATTTTTCTGCTTGCCTTATTGAGTAAATAACATTCTTAACACTTAGAGACATACCCTTTCACCAGAGTATAGTGTTTTAAAAATATTAAAATCATTGAACTCTTCTGTCTTATTTTTCTTCTGAAACTTTAATTTATATTTTTAATAGGCATATATGTTTTAATAGTTTCCATTTAATACTTAGACCATTACAAAATAAGTGTATTTATATGGGACAAAAGATTTGAAGGAACATTTCGAGACTATCTCATGTAATAATTAAGAGGTTGGAAACATATGATAAAGATGATAAAGCAGTAATCTTTTCAGATTGCCATACTTACTTATTGGAGGTATATAGTATAAACTGGAGAAGTACTTAGTTTTGGAGACTGTGACTATGGCTAAGTGCCTAAGTCTGTTTTTCTCAGTGTGTACTTCTCACAAAGAAATGGAATAGAAAACAATGAGATCCGAAGAGCAAAGTGGCTGAGAGAGACCCTAAAGCAGGACTTGGAAAAAGTGACAGAAATGTTCATACTGTGATGACTGATTTAATGAAATACTGAATTGTAGAAAATAACAGATTAACATGTCTTATAATAACAGATTAACATTTTTTATAACAGGGCAGTTGTAATTAACTTTTAGTATATGTCATGACATTATCGGAGGGTGCATCATTAAATAGAAGGAGTCAAGTAACTTCCCCCATTACTTCTTTCTGACTTACTGCTATTTAATATTTTTATCAAACACCTATCTTATTAGTATATAGCATGTTTGTTTGTTTATCATATTAAGCACAAGTAACATGGATAATCATAATAATTTAGCATGCCAGCTCAAAAAAACTGATCAGAAATGTTAAGAACAAAACTTATTGATAAGTCTAAGCAGGAGAAAAGCAGATACACCAAAGAAATTCAAGTCAGTGTATATTAATTTAGATGCCAAAATAGTAGAAATATGTAGCTTTTTTTAAAGTTCTATCTTTTTAACATAAGCTCTCTGAAAGTGGGATATACATACAGACATGGTAATATGACTAAGAGGACGTTGACCTAACACCCTTTTTATTCGTATCAATCCTGGAGTTGCAGGTCTACCTTAAAAGGTCTGGAAAATCACAGTAATTAACATTTAAGTAATACTTTAAATTTACAAAGCATTTTCATATTTGTGACTGCATTTGATCTTAAGAACCCAGTATGATCAGGTAAGTATTGTGGATAAGAATATTAAAGTTTGGGGAATTGTTTGCCTTTGTTCACTCAGCTAATAAGTAATAAAGTTAAATACTAATCCTGTGTTCTTTCCACTTCACCACATGTTCTGAAGCTTCTGTACTGAAAATTAGTTGCTTGTAAATAAAGCCTCAATAAAATATTTTAAAATTAGGATTATCTGATGTGAAAGGATCTGAATGATGACTACAGCATTTCTTCTACTTATCTTATAAAACAGGAACAGGCTATATTGGTTTTCAGTGCCAATTTTTATTCAAAGAAGCATTGCATCATAGTTACTAAAATATATACTTCAGTGTCTGAGAAGGATTATGGAATTTTCTTTATAAGAAGATATCTGTAAATACCCACTCACTTTATCAAGAAATTATTTGTATAGCTTTACTTGGAGATAGATAAGTGAACTGCAAGTATTGCATATAAAGTGTATACTCTTATACCAATAACATGTATTGTACGTAATTTATATAATTAAATGAAAATTAAATCGTGTGTGTAAAATTATACTATTTGGTATTTTTTAGTATTTTTTAGAAGAGCTTATTTTTCTAAGAAGCTAGAACATAAAATAGAATTGCTTTTAAAATACTACATTCATCAAATATAATGATCTATTGTATTAGATAAACTTTTAAATTGTGACTTAACTATATTGTTGTGTTTTATAGTCATAATTACTGAAGAATATGCAAATGAAAAGGAATTGCTAGCATCCAGTCTTTATAAGACCGACAGCTTTGTAGGCGTGTTTTTCAAAGACTTCATGTCCTATGAACTTCGTTTTTTTCCTGATATGATTCCAGTAACTTCTGTTTATATGAATTCAAGAGGTAAGTAGCTTCCCCCTAAAAAATTAAAAACTTGTTAAATGTATGTATTTTGCTGCTCATAGTTCATATGCGAAATCTTAGTCGGGTCCACCATTGGCATTTTCAACAATACTTATTTATTCAGATAAGAAAACTGTCAAGTATAGCATGAATATATGTAAGTCTACTTAAATAACCACCTATCTACATCTATGTATATTATATAAAATACAATTAATCTAACACTCATTTTCATTTTTTAAAAAATATATTTTATTGATTTCTTACAGAGAGGAAAGGTGAGGGATAGAGAGTTAGAAATATCGATGAGAGAGTCATCAATCAACTGCCTCTTGCATGCCCCCTACTGGGGATGTGCCCACAACCAAGGTACATGCCCTTGAGCAGAATTGAACCTGGGACCTTTCAGTCTGTAGACTGATGCTCTATCTACTGAGCCAAACCGGTTTCAGCATCATTTTAATACATTTATATAACATCGATTACAGTAACACAAAAATGTATCTTGAATTACATGGCTTTCTAAATCTGTTTTTTTCTTCATTTAATTGTTTTCACAAGTAGTATATTACATATCTTTAAAACCTCAAGGTTTTCCACCAGTGAACTTCATTAGTTTATGTTTGAAACATAGAAAACAGACTTCAGTGCTCAAACTTCTGAAAAAATATTTTTAACCAGAGACATTTGTTGATCAATATTGAATTTACTATGCAAAGTATTGAATTTGTGACTAATTCCAAAAAGGTCTTAGAGAATATTTTTTTCTATTGACTTAACCTGGGTTTGTCCTTGTATCTGGAAGTGCTTTCAAGCTGATAAGTCATTGTAGAGTAACTTTCCTTAAAACAAGTGAGGACCAGTGCACAAACTTCGTGCATGGGGGGGGGGGGGTGGTTGTCCCTCAGCCCAGCCTGCACCCTCTTTAATCTGGGACCCCTCGAGGAATGTTCTATCAGGATCAGGCCTAAACGGGCAGTCAGACATCTCTCTCACAATCCAGGACTGTTGGCTCCCAACTGCTCCCCTGCCATCCCCTTTGCCCCTAACTGCCCTCCCCTACAGGCCTGGTCACCACTAACTGCCCTACCCTGCAGACCTAGTCTCCCTCAACTGCTCCTCCCCTGCAGGTCTGAGTTCCCCCACCCCCAACTACTCTTCCCTGCAGGCCCAGTTGCCCCCAACTTTCCTCCTCTGCCAGCCTGGTCACCTCTAACTGCCCTCCCCTGCAGGCTTGATCGCTGCCCTTTCTGCTGGCCATCTTCTGGTGGCCATCTTGTGCCCATATGGGGGCAGCCATCTTGTGTGCTGGAGTGATGGTCAATCTGCATATTACTCTTTTATTAGATAGAATAGAGGCCTGGAGCACGGGTAGGGACCAGCTTGTTTGCCCCGAAGGCTGTCCCAGATCAGGGTGGGGGCTCCCTTGGGATGTGGGGCAGTCTGGATGAGGGACCTGTGGTGGTTTGTAGGCCAGCAACACCCTCCAGCAACCCAAGTGGAGGCCCTGGTATTTGGGATTTGTTTATCTTCTATAATTGAAACTTTGTAGCCTTGAGCAGAGCCAAGCCTCCTGCTCACTTCCTGGCTGTCTCTGTTTCTGTTGTGATTTATTTATCTTCTATAATTGAAACTATGTAGCCTTGAGTGAAGGCCTGGACCCACCAGGGTGTGCAGGAAGCTTGGTTTCCTCCATTGCTGGGGAAACCCAAGCCTCCTGCTCAGTGCATGGCTGTAGCCATCTTGGTTGGGTTAATTTGCATACTTGTTCCTGATTGGCTGGTGGGCATGGCTGATGGGTATAGGATAGTGATGGTTAATTTGCATACTACTCTTTCATTGGATAGGACAATTATCTTTACAATTTCTATTTATTTTCATTAACCATTCAGTATCATAACACGTTAACATTAATTCAAAAATTTTAAATGAACAAATTAGGAATGTGATAATTATTTTATTTGGTCCTGTAGAAAATGAGTATTCATATTACTTTGGTAAACCTCCATATGTTTCCTTAAAAGAAGGCATTTACAAGTCATGCAGAATCTTATATCTCTCATTCTCCCCCACTCCCTTCCCATAGCTGGCTGTTCAAAATCATGTGAGGCTGCTCAGTACTGGTCCTCAGGGTTCACAGTTTTACAAGCATCCATAGACGCTGCCATTATCCAGGTAAATAAGATAAAGGAAGAAAAAGCCAAACCTTCTTTTAACAATTATGCCCTAGGTATTTACAACAGTGTTTGTTTTGACTGCTGTCAAATGAATAAAATACATAACTTATTACAGCTTCTTTAAGAGAAAAAGATAAGGAAAAAGTCATATTTTCTGTTTTAATATTTTTGAAACCTACATTTAATGGATAATTTCTAAATATATGATTCAGCATTCTATATATCTGTATTGTATCTGTATTGACCATAAGTAATATTTGTGAAAGAGCTGTTATTTTCAGACTTTCCTCTTGAATAAAAATAACTTATTTTAAAGAAAGTGAGTATCTTAATCATAGTAGATTTTATTTTTTAATTTAACATTTATAATTTATTTGCCAAACATGATTCTAAATTATGTGCTAATATTAACCAATTTAATCTTTACCAACCCTTTGTAATTGATGCTGTGTTACCATGTCCATTTTATATATGAAACTAAAGCATAGGGAGATTAAGTGGTTTTCCAAAATTCATTTAATTTAGAGGGAAAGCTAGTTCAGCCTATTGCTTTTTGGCAGTGTAGTTTTAGTACTCTTCTGCCACTGGGATTACATGTGGAATGTTACAATTATATTGTAAAGACAAGCTGAGGCCCGATCCATGCTTCACATTTTTATAAAAAATGAACAGGAGGCCTTGAACAGAAGACCTATCTCTGTTGTTAGCCTGCTATATAGTAAAATGGCTACAATAATGCTTTACCTGACAAGGTTGTTAAAAGAACCAATGAGATAATATATGTAGAATTGTCTTATAAACTCTCACACATGAGATATGTATTACAGATATGTAATATTACACAAATCAGTAATACAGAGGTTTAAGGTACAGACCACACTGGGAGAATAGGCCAAGCCAATCACATAATAGGTTCTGGTGAATGTTGGTAGAGGTATCATAGGACATAATTACATTATTCTATCTGTACATGCTGAACTCATATATTATAAAATAATAGGACATAACTTTTAAAAAACACCATTTAAAAGAACACTTAATGATAGTTATTCATGGTACTAGTAATCATTTCTTAATTCTTCAATTTTATAAATGAATATGTATACATATATAATTACTTAAGATGATAACTGAAATTTTATTTTCTTTGACAAATTATCAAAATATGTATACTTCCCAACTTCAGACTTTAAACTTCATGGTCTGCTTCAAGAATATATAAAAGCAATATTCTACTCTATCATAGTTCTGGGGTCAGTCACTTTATATCAGATGGTTAGCTTCTTGAAGATTGTATTTATTAGGTTATTAATTTTTTGGTATATTACAATTTTTTAGGGGTTACTTTCAGAAGAAAATTAATTGAATGTATTTACGTTTTCCAATTGTAGTTGAAGACCAATGTTTCTGTATGGAAGGAGCTGGAATCAACTAAAGCTGTTATTATGGGAGAAACTGCTGTTGTAGAAATA